>JZLH01S0604888.1:45504-55550 GCA_001188425.1 Eucidaris tribuloides | reverse complement strand
TGCGAAGATTCTTCATGCTTGAGTGAGTATACACAATGTCCATAGACTAAAAAGGTACATAATTTGTTATATGTGCCCTATATTGGGTGCTGGCATTATGTGGACTCACTCAAGGATGAAGCTGCGTGACAAAGTAAACTTTGATAAAATACAAACAAATATTTTGAAAGCTGAAATGAAAGTTTTTCATCCTGCATTTTTGTGAAAAATGTGTGAAAAATAAAGGACATTGCGTTTGAAGCTTTGCTGGATTAGGATGTAAGATAATCTTGATAAAGTTTATACATGGAGATCAAGAGCTAGAGTAGATATACAGGTCTTCATTCTATTCTGTATTTCATTCTCCAGACCTATCTCTTTTTTTTAATTGTTGTATTAATGTCCAAACTTTACTTTTCATTTGAACAACACTTCTCTTTTTCAAAATAGGCCACCTATGAATCGCATCTTTACACAAAGAAACTGAAGGGACATTCTGTAGAGCCAGGCATACCTTCAAGGTACTATCAGCATTTAGCTGCTAACTCCTATTTTGACCGCATTTCTTTGGTCACTGGTTTCGTCTTCCTTCCAATATGACTCTCATTCAGCACTTTACTCTCAGGCAGGTTATTGCTGCTGCTGCTGCTGCAGATCTCACCTCAGAGTTGTAACCAAATCATTTTTTCTCAAGTCAAGTCGCAGGTCATTCTGTCTCAAGTCAAGTCAAGTATATATATCTGAAAATCATGGGTGGGCAAACCACACAACAACAAATATAATAAAACATAAATAAATAAATACAAAATAAAATGTAATAACCTGTATCTGTGTCCTGCACTGTCCTGACATTAGTTATCTGCCATTCCGAACCTTCATCAGATATGTCACCCTGCACGGCACTTGGAGATTCCATCATCTCTGGGTGGGTATGTGCAACATTGTCAACACCAACATCATTGACTGGATCTGTCAATTATTTAAAATTCACATTTTCGGTTTCCTTAGAAAGGTGATATGAAAAGTTGCTTCAATGTTCCAAACTTGTAGATCACATGGACAAAAAAAATTTGTGGGATCCTTACCAATCTGATCAAAGGCCCCACCACAGCAAAGGACAATGCTCTCACTAGCGTCAAAATGGCATAATGTCTGCTGTGGACAGAGGTCATGTAATTTTAGTTCTCTCATTAGACTACATCAGCAGCATTTGGCATGATTCATCACCAAGATCTGACATCTCGTTTATGTAAATGAATACACACATCGAAATAAATAGAAAACATTTTCTGTGTGCTGTAGTGTCTAGAGTCAAGACTAAGATTATGTATGCAAATGAGATGTAAGTGTATATTGACCCAAAGAGGTCAAGGAGCACATTGTTGTACCCATATGCATGACAAGAAGGATGTTCAGCAAGATGGTGGAAAGAGCAGCACGGAATAAACAAATATGAACCCGGTTAAATCATGGACAATTCGTCATTTATTTGGACTCCATCCTGTCAGATATGTTATTGTGTGAGTGAACAATACGTCATGCGCCATCAATTTGATCCGCCTTCCTCAAGGATCTGTGTTTGGACCCACTGGTTTACACTATTTACACTTTACCTGCTGTAGATATTGCCAGATCTCACAATATTTCTTATCACACTTCTGCTAACAAAACACAACTATATGTTTCATCAAACTTGCTAGAGGATATAAGAATATATACATATAGATACTTGTATGCAGAGAGAGGGAGAGAGAGAGACTGCCTGTACATCTGAAAACTTGTTTTAAAAGCCCAAACGATGTTTCATATATATTGAAAACTTAAAGCTAGTGCATAAGTTTGGTTGATCAGACAAATATTTCATCAATCTGTCAAACAAGGCATCAGAGGAAAAAGAAAAACCCAAACATACTAACATTGTTTGGAATAACAGCATACCTGCCAACCTCCCGACATGAAAAATCTTACTGATACAGATAAAAAATCTTATCAGTAATGCAAATTGAGGACACAAATCTTACTATGTCAAAATCACACGGTATATCTACGTATATTCCACATTCTTCAAAAAATCTTATTTTTGTATCAAAAAACCTTATCCCGCGGATTTGGACGATGAAAAATCTGACTAAATCTGATCAAATCTTACTGGTTGGCAGGTATGTAACAGATGATGATTTTCAAATGATAAGCAAAGAGATATACGTAGTACCATTCCCCTGGAAAAAAATGTTTTGAAATCACATTACCTGTATCTAAGTCACGTTCTGTCTTGACCTGAGGCATCTGCCATCCTGAACTTTTATTTGATATGTCATCATCAACATTCTTGGCACTTGCTGATTCCATCATCTCAGGTTGGGTATGTGCAGTATTGGTGAAGGCAACATTATCACCTAAATGATACAGGAAAAAGCAATGTTGGTAATCACATAATTGAAAAACAAGTTAAACAGATTTCAACTGGGCTCTTTCAAACTAGGTTTTTACTGCGAAGGGGGGGGGGGGTCAACCCCCCTTCAGATAGCCATAAAAATTTGCATTCGTATACAGCTGATGTTATCTACAAGACAATATAGTTAGATTTTCAAAAATATCTATTTTCTATTTTCAAATAATTATGCAAATGTATGCATTGAAATGTTTTCACCTATAACTCACTTAAAATAGCTAGCAGAATGCTCTTATTTTTAGTGAAAATATTCTGACATTTACAATTACCTACCAAAAATTGCTATATCAGTATTAATTTCATACCAATTTTGTTTCAAGAATGTCTGATGTATTTGTTTTTTTTTTCAACCCTTTGTTTTTGTTGGGATTTTTTCAACCCAAATTTGTCACAATATTATTGTGACTAACATCTATATAAACAACATCAAGGGCATAGTCTATGGCTCTTAGCTTTCAAATGCTGTTTGTTTTGTTCAATTTGCTTATTCTAATCGTGAGATATGTTTAGCGTTCCGATTCGGCATGTGAGTGGTAGCATTCCTCTCTCACGGGTAAACATTCGCGGCTTTCCTGGCAAGACTCGAGTTCATTCCTTCATTTACCTGTCACAGTAACATTTCTCTTACTAAGAAAGTCCTTTAACTGCGACAAAGACATTCCTTAAAATTGTACATCACATCAATCCATGTTTGCTCGGGTATGAGGTATTAACAATACAAATTTGATGACGTGTTTTGTGCGTTTGACTGTACGATTTACCCGAACCGGAAGTATACATCCCAAGAGCAATCAATCAGATATTGGTATCACGAGGTGATATTGCTTGATATCGGCTATATACAAAAGGAAGAATTACGATTTAACTCTGTCATTGTTCAGTAAACATATCTTGAGATGAAAACAAGCAAATATAACAGAAGAGAAGAAGGGTGCTGAAGAGGGTGCTTGTCACTGGCACAATAATTTTTGAGACACGCTGTAGTTATGCTAAAATAAATTAACTGCAGCCAATGAAAGTGAAAATATCCATTTGATATGCATAAAAAGTCACAAAGCATTGTAACGATATGTCCGATTTTCCAGAAAATGGCCTAAAAAAAAATAAGTGGAAAACTTAACAGAAAAAAGTAAGCAAGCCATGCATTCAAACAATTTTGCCTGACAGAATGGTCATGAAATTTGTCAAGGAGAGGAGAGGCAAATTGACCCATGCCCTCAAGTACCATTAAGGGAATTACACATTTACCGGAAATATGTGTGAAGTGTCAGTAATAAATGAAAAATCAATGAATGTCTTCAAGATTAAAAAAAATATGACTGTCAGAAAGTAGCAATCATATATTACAACAGTACTTTGTGGCTGAAACAAAGACTAGCCTACAGTTATTTCTTTTCAAAAGAGGTTTTTCTTTTTAAAATAACAAATAAAGCAACTACAGTTGGTGCCCTCTCTTCACTACCAGTGTTCCCAGCATTTCATGAAAACAAAATTTCCTGATTTCTTCCTAATGGAGTTTCAAGATTCCAGGGTCATTATTTCAACTTATTTTAAATTACCTCTATCTGTGTCCTCTTGTGTATTGACTTCAGGCGTCTGCCATTCTGAACCTTCTTTGGATATGTCATCCTCAACCTTCAAGGTACTTCCTGATTCCATCATCTCAGGTTGGGTTTGTGCAACATCATTCACGTTAGCACTGCCGCCTGGATCTGAAAAGGGTTAGTATTTGAAAAAAGATGGAACCATATTAAAGGTAAGGTTCACCCTGACATCAAGTTGATTTTAATACAAGCAGAAAAATGAGAGAAACATATCAATGAACTTTCGGTGAAAAATCGCCAAAGAATAACAGAGTGATGAAGTTTCAAAGTTTTAATTTTGTTACATCACATGCGAGCAGCTCCCCATACATGTATATCATGTAATATAAATTCCATAAAGTGCCATTTTCGAAGAAAAAAAAAGTAAAATGATTTTACTTGTGCACTCAATTATTATCAGAAACTTTATTTCATTCAGGCTTTTATGACAAAAAAAACCTATTTAATTATCATTAACCACTAAATAATGGCAATTTATATGGGAATTGAAATTGCATGACATCTGGGGAGCTGCTCATATGTGACGTCACAAAATTAAAACTTTGAAACTTCATAACTCTGTTATCCCTTGGTGGATTTTCGCCAAACATTCATTAACATGCTTCTCTCATTTTTCTGCTTTTATTAAAACCAACTTGACATCAGGGTGAACTTTGCCTTTAATATCTGTTTAGTATATTCATTTCAATATTTAAAAATAGAATGTGTAACAAAAAATAAGCACTTTTCAAAACTAAAAAACTAGGAAAAAAAATCAATTGTCAACACAGAAGGTAACCTGGATACGGTATTCTGTGTTTCATAATTACAGAATGATCCAAGAAAAAATGCCAAACTTTGGTTATAAACAAACTAACAAATTTCACCATTTGCACACTAATCAACAAATGTGTATTTGTGTGTAATTAACATGGACTATGGAACTTACCACCTCTTCAATCCAAATCTGACGAAAGTATACATGATTTTGAAGGATATAGAATACTACGCTTGAGCAGATGGGCAAAAGGTTTGCTCAGTTACTGTCATAACGTGTCATTCTTCCCATGCAGGCATGGTGTATGAAATTAAACACGGTTTTGAATGTTTCAAATCTTCACTGCAAGATGAGTCCTAACTTTAAACAGTTTAGGGGTTGGTTTACCCCTTTTAATTTTTCAGTTTATTTTCTCTAATATAACACAAGTTAACTTGCTATACCCAGCTGAGAAATGTATTAATAAGCTGGGTATACATGGAATATATTGCAAACAGGTTAGCAAAGAAACAAATCATCACTGCTCACCAAGTAAGACGTCTCCTTCCACATTGTCATTTATGGCGTCTGTCTTTGGCGTGTTCTCCATGGTTGCTTCATGTACAGGGATGCTACGTACACTTTGAATGTTACACAGCTTTGGTTCATGAACTTCATCTCCACGCATTAGTTCTTCCTGGCTAACAGAATTGGAAACTGCTGAAGATCCTGTCGTATCTCCATTATGCACATTCTCCATACTTTCCTGTGTTAGGGGATGGAGAAATAAGTGATATTTACATCCAGAAAAAATGTTTGGAAACAGTTCTTATTTGAGGATAAAACTACTAGCGCTGAGTCAAACGTAAGACTAGAGCAGAGTTACTGCATTGCAGTTAATCAATGTGCAACTGCACTCCTATGCCAATTTCAAATTAAATTGCAATTCCTCATGGCTCATGAGTACTTGCATGTACCCAATCTGATTGGAAATTCTTAAGTTACCATGGTAACGACGTGAAGATATTGCGACCTTTGAACTCCAAAATCTAGTCAGTTCATTGCTGAATCATTGTGCACAATTCGTAAAAATGTAAAAAGTTTACCCATAACGAACAATGCACAACAACTGATGCACGAAAAAACAATCACAATAGCTCACTTTATACGGTACGCCTTCAGCTAAAATATGAAAATCAATTCATATCATGTCAACAATGAAATCAGATGAATTACAAATTGGTAATTTACTAATCATAATCAACATCCACACCTATCGTGTCCCTGGGGAACAACCACTCCTTTTTTAATATTTCGTCCTTGGTTAAGACTTTGTTGACCCCCACCCCCGGAAGTACTTCAATATTGTTCACAATATAGTCCACATGCATGAATACCCTAATGCATGGACATATGGGCATAAAGGTGGACGACCCAAAACATACATGTACCATTTGGGCAAGAGGAAAAAAAACTCTATGAAACAAGAGGTTTCACAAATAAAGATTATATTCTACATTTTAATTTGATAGGTGGTTTGCAATATGATTATGTCAAATCACTTTCTGGTACAGTATCTTTAGAAAGGTGTCATGATGTGCCCAAAATTGTGTAGTTATGTGTGCTGAAAACAACATGGACAAATAGGGGCTTACATTCTTTAGCACTCTTTTTTTTAGTACTCTTTCAGTATCATACTTAGAATACAATATACTACATTTACACAAATCTGTAGGGCTGGGGGTTAAATAGGTATGGGTTAGTATATGTACATGTGCTGTGGTTTCAGATGACTTGCTTTCAGCTTTATAGAACTCTTCACACATCTGGCAAACTTGTTTGGCTAACGATGCAAGAATTTCCAACCGGTCTTCTGAAATGAGGAAGAGCTTTCCTGCACCTGCTGCCGCCTGATCAAAGTTGGATATCTGGTTATGGAGGCTACAGTACATACATGTACAGGAAAATGGATCAAAAGGAAAGTGGTTAGTGACATCTTGTTGTATCGCGCCAATTTTGGGGCTAAAAATCATCTTGAACTTTTTCTTCCTAATACATACATGAATGAACGAGATCAACTGTGGTAAACTTTCAAACAGAAATAGCCATTTGGGCATATGACATAAATGATACCCTGGGGTACCAAATAGAAATCTGCCATTTTGGTGAATTATTTTGTTTTAGCACTGTGCCCTGGGTTAAAAAACTATGTAAAAGTTATGTTTGAAGTGTGAAAACAACAACTTCAGCTTCATTTTAACCCGTTTTGTAAGTTTATGTATTTTTGTTGTGCACTTGCACAGTCTCTACATTATAACCACTGATCTCAGTGATCATAACCGAAGAAAATACATTTCTGGACACACGACGGGGCTACACGATGCAGTTCACTGGAGTACAATGATACCCTGGGATAGCGCATGGTACATCATATAACCACTCTTTGAAACTTGACACTTCTACACTGACTAGTCATATTGATGATCATGTAATACATGTACAGAGATAATTTATTGACACATTTCTTTTTGCTGAACACTTCCATGCATTAAAGCTCTGTGACACGATTTGGAAAAATAATCTTAAAATACCTTCAGAACCAAACTGGTTGAAAGATAAACCAAATGTACACCAGCTGGAGTGCATCTCCTGGCTGGAAGAAAATACCTTCAGAACCAAACTGGTTGAAAGATAAACCAAATGTACACCAGCTGGAGTGCATCTCCTGGCTGGAAGGATTTGTCTTGAATTTGTCTACTTAAGAGAATCAAGCATAACAGTCCAGCAGTTTAATTTTATTGGGGCACGATAGATTTAATCCCCATAGAAGGCTACACTACAAATTTGTCTGAACATTACAAGGCATACTGATGGACATAAATTTTAAAACAAGTCAACTTTTGACTGCAAAATTTCACAGCAGAATCCCTGCATAGTTTACTTGATTCTAAAATAGTGTTTACCCCAAGTTGAGGACTACCCCAAATCATGTCATTTACCTTTAATATTTTAGAACATCGCAAAGATTCTATGGACAGTCACATTGTTACTAATATGGTTTCAATATTGTCTAATCAAAATAAATTACATCAATCAATCTGATTGGACAATCACCAAAAACATACACGGTGATTTATTGGGAAGTGCATAAAGTCATTATTTACAAAAAAAACAACAACAAAAAACACCTTACCCATAAATGTATGTTTCTTACCAACAGCTTACATGACACTTTTATACTTTTAACCCGTTGACGACGAGTGACGAGATATCTCGTCACGACGTCTATGGAAAATGCGTGTTTAAGCAAAATCAAACCGTCTCCAACGGGTTAAGTATGTTATATTTTGAGACCATGATACAACCTGAACCATCACTGCTGCTATTTCTTCCTCAACATGGAGTCTTGGAATCAGAATCTGATTGGCCACCTGGCCAAGTGACCAAGTGTAGTTTTAAAGTGAGAGCAAGAGTTCAGACTGTGAAGGAGAATCATTTTAGCCATTTCAATTTATCTTACCAGAATAATCAACAATACAGGCTGAAACTAAAACTTTCAGATTAGTTACATATATTTATTACTTCCACTCACCCATGATTTGATCCTGAAAGTGGGGCTTCCATGTTCTCTCCAGTTGGGTTGAGCTGATACAGCCTCAGAAGTGAAAAGATCTGTTATGACCCAGAATGGCTGGAAAGGGAGAAGGCAAGCAAATTCATATTGTCATTTGTGTTTGTCCTTTAATTCAGGTATATATCTACTTTGAAATTTTGTTTGTCAACTATTTTGGTTGCCATCCATCACCTCATTCTTCATGTCATGTCATCTGTCACCCCCACTCCTTCATTACCATATTAATCACAGGTGTGACCATGCATTTCATCTCCAAACTTGAGTCTTCTGTTCTACATTCATTATGTAAATACCCCAGGTCCTTACCATCCTCATCTTACCTTTTCTTATTGGTTGTTATATGAATTGGATTGTTTCATTTTAGTTGGTGCCTCCATTGCCTTTTTTATTGGTTCATCTATCTTAATGTTAATATGTGAATATTTAGGATTTTGTTTATTATACAGTTGTGTTTGTGAGGGCCAAACAGCCCTAAATGTTCAAATAATAAATCAGAGCACTACCAGACTTCTTCGAATCAAGTTTTGTTTAAAATTATTTTGGTATCCCGAGTTCCTGCTGTGTTCATCTCCCTGCATTTGTTTGAGCATATGAGTTGAACAATTTATACTTTTTATATTTTTGTGTGTGAATTTTTCATCCTTACAAAAACTATGACACAAAGCATGCCCACACAAAAACACTACATTACCTTGACTGTTTTAACACAATGCAATACGCTTTATGTCTCCCCCACATATTTCAATTTTAGACAGAATGCATTTCAAAATCATGATAGAAATTTCAGGCTTATAGGCTTGTTTTTTTTTTTGGGGGGGGGCCTCATTTTTTATTTTGAAAAAAAAATGCATATAATCACATAATTATAAATTGCAAAATTCTGTGTGGAAATTTGAAGCCAATGTCTATGCCAAGCCCCATCGGATAAAACAAAACCAAAATCCTCCACAAAATAAAAGCAATTTTGTGATTTTTGAAATCACATAAATAAGCATAATTTCAAATTCTGTGCTAAATTTTAAATGCCTTGACTTAATTAGCTTAAGTATCAGTCTCTGAGCCACCGAAATTAAAGTGGCATATTTGTTATTTTTAATTGATTTTGAAGAAATTTGGCTTGCATTTATAAATAAGGATTTTCGATCATTTTCAAAAACGTTCAAAGGTTTGTAAAAATCCTTACGAAGCCTTAACAGCATCTTTTGCTCTGTATTACCACACATGGGGACAACTCTATACTTTTGTGTACAAAGAAATGAGTGGTTGTTTTCATGCAGTCGTGGCACAAGAATGTCATGAATATACTCTGAAATTCACCTTTCTAAACAAAATTATCCTGAAATATTACTGCAGATGGATAGTTTACTAATGACCTCAACATATAACTTGAAAATGATGGACTCATCACTTCAGCTTCATTTTTTTCATTTTCCAAATTTTTGCCCTGTGTCCTGAACAAAATTCTGTCCAGTTCTGTTTTGGTGGGACTGGATCATTCAATTCACATATTACAAACTTTGGTTTATATTTCCAGTGTTGGGCGTAGGTCTATGTGCTCAGGACCACATACGTAGTTGTGTGTACTAGTACTACCCACACATGGGGACAGCTCCATACTTTTGTGTACAAATTAAAGGTAAA
>JZLH01S0604888.1:17754-29540 GCA_001188425.1 Eucidaris tribuloides | reverse complement strand
AAGTAAAAAGTTAAGATATTGAACAAGCATATTCCAAAGTTTTAAGAAAAAAGGACTTAAAATATTGACACACTGCTTCGATGAATTTTGCCAAATTTGCGTGTTGGCAGAATAGGAAATGTCTTAAACGCAAACCCGTTGCGATCGCTACACATGGGACATAAATACAAGTATCGCTGTCGTGCTAGCGACAGCGATATAACGATAACTGTTTCTTCTCATGGGGTCCGAGGTGCGACTGTGTCAGCGCCCTGGTCGGCGCTTCATCTTACAATGACAAAATACCATAAACTTTACACCCACAGGCACTTCATTATTTAGACATTTGCACAAACTCAATAAAATTTAGAAAAAAAGGTAGAACTCACCCAAATCCGAGATTTTCTGGACATTTGCGTCCTCACTGCAGCAATAATTGCAAACATGACCCGCCCAGAAGGGAACCGGAAAGTTCAAGTCAAAAGACGCGATCCCGAGCAGTTGCGAGCGTGTGTCCGTTCATGGCGTGCAGTACGGAAGGAGATGTAAAGTCAACGCATCTACAGTCTAATATCACGTGATTCACGTCCAGTCTTTCAAAATTCAAATTTGTTTCAATAACTTCAAGAAATGTCCAAGTTCTCTTTCATCTCATTATAACAAATGACAAGATGCCAGATTGGCCAGAATTAATCATCTTCAGCTGTACTCTGAAGGCCTTAGGGCACAAAAAATAACCGTAGTTGGTCAATTTTTTCAGGGCACTATCACCTGCTTTGGAAGACGGATAATAAATGCCCGCACACCTAGAGTGTACCCAGTAAAAACAAGACTTGGTACATTTGATCCACAGTTAACATGGGAATCTGAGGTCTGGGGTCCTGTATTTAATCCCACATATCCCGCATATTTCCGTTTCATATCTCTTGCCACTCTTCATGTTCTTCTGCCTGGCACCGTCTGACGATGTTCCAGTACCGGGATCCTGGTCTAGTGACACCCTAAGTGGACTTCTCTGAGCACTTCCAGGTCCAGCCTCTGCAGCATTATCATCAGCATCATCATCTCCCTGGACATCTTCTTCTTGACGAACATCTTGCTGATCATCATCTTTGTCACGTCTCTTGATCTTCTTTGGCCTTGTCGAACTCATCGCTCATGTAATTTCTGGATTTTCCTTTGTACCAATTTGGCAGAATTTCCACCTTTACTGTAGCCTTTGTGATTAAGTGTAGCTTCTTGGCACTTTCTATCAGTCCTATGGACCTTTTGTAGTAAGCATCAGTGCAATTCTTTCTGTCCTGTTGAGAAAATTGAACTTTGCCATTAACAATATTTTTGGTGTTCTTAGGACCCTTTTTTTTAGGGCTTGGATGTCAACTGGTCAATGTTTTTTAAAAGATCAAATGAACATTTCATTCTCATATGCCTCTTATGAGATGTTGATTTAAAGAAATTTGTTTTTAAATGCCAAAAAAAAAAAAGTTCAAATACAGCCAGAGGTTAACACTCTCACAAACATGACAAAACTGAAATTCAGCAGAAGTTTGTAGACTGTAGTAGTAGCAGGGGTCCACAAACAAAATGATTAAATTACCCTGATGAAATGTGGAGATTAATGTAGATTCTAACATTAAACGATTCATTTGATAAAATATATATTTGTTGAAATGTCTGCACAAATTCTTTCATAAATAATATTTTTTAATATCAAAACATAATAAATAATTTAGATAACAAGTGATGTTTAACCCCCCCCCCCCAAAAAAAAGTGTTTTGAGTAGTTAAAAAAAAAACTCCAATCCATAGAATCCAGGTTATACAAGACAATATTCTTTTATCTGAGTTTGTAAAGTCAGTCAGTATAAAACGGTAGTATAAAATGAACTAGGTTGAGCACAAATGTAAGGGCTAGTGTGAGTAATATAGTGACCGAGCCATGCCCATACAGTACAACAACTGCAACAACTATATATTGACAGGTGCAAGATTACTGTATCATCTTTTCTCACCAAATAAAACCTGTAATAAAATACAGTATATTCAAACAAAATTATTATTATTTTTTAGCTACTTATTGAGGTTTACTGCCCTACCTTCATCATTGGCTTATTCAGATACTTATTCAGTATCATGATCTCAAACAGCTGTCAGAGAGTGTGCCTAAAGAGTAAGATTACAGTAAAATAAATATCATGTGTTACAGTGCCTTCCATAAGGCCTAAAAAAAGTAATGTTGCCCTCAAGTGGGAAATTTTTAAAATTGGGTCGGTCGACCGATTTCTATTATTTTTTTCATTTCATTTTTTTTTAAGACTAAAAAAACCCGGAAGGTAACCGATACACATGTACGTACTACTGTACTGTGCAAGTATATGTACATGTAGGACAAAACTGTTTTTTTGATCCATGAGTTTTTGTTTTCCATTGTACAGAAATCCAATTTTGAGGTGAATTGTGTTGCCAAGTTCTACTGGAGAGTACTACAGCTAACCAGAAATGACTTCTAACAAAGATCAGTCTGTGCTTGCTAGTAGTGCCAAGTCGGCATCATACAACATGCTGCTACAGGTGAGTTCTGTCTCTTCTACTTACAAAAAGTTACAACAATAATTGAAATTGTTTGAAATCTACTGGATGTTACATGTTTATTGAAGGCTTAAACCAAATTATATCGGTCGGTTCTTTCTGTATATCAAATGTTGCAGGTGACATTTCGAGTGATGACGTTTCTGCTGAATGCCTTCATCATCAAGTTTGGCTATGTGCATGAGGACATGCTGGGGGTGGTTAATGTCAGGTAAATCTTGAATTCGTTTACACAATTTTACTAACCAAAACTAGACCTGTATAATATCCGGGTGTGAAGTTTTTGTTGACTGCATCGTTGTTCCCCTGTGTTTCTGTGACATAAAGAAAGCTTGAAAAAATGTTGTTTGATTGGGTGTTTTCTTCACAGAACAGTAGCTACGTTATGCAGGGTTGACAACCTAGGTGGCTGAGTGTCCAGGCACCTGAAAATCAGCAGCTTGGTCTACTCACAAAAAAACAAAATCTTTTGTGATTCGGGCAGTGTCTTTTTGCATGATTCGATTGACAAAACAACATTAATCTAGATTCAGGCAAATATGGATTTTACTATTGGGCAACTTGAATCTAAATTTGAATGCTCGACTGGTGCAGCAAAGCATAAAAGTTTTTGTTTAGATGGTGTTGTATGTAACCGCTTACCATACTTGTACAATAACTTATGACTTTATCGTTCTAACTTTCCAGACTAGTTTTCCCCTTACCATTGCTCTGAATATGTTCTAACTTTAACCCAACAAATTTCTCTACGTACTCTATAATATGTTTTTTTTGTGGGTTTGGGGTTCTTATTATTATTCCTGAAAATTGTGCAAGTTTATATCAATTGTAATGCAGTGAGGTTTTAAGTGTGGCGTAATACGCGTGAGTCAGTCATTCAATTAACTCTTAACTTGGCCAGCGGATTTAAACCTCTACGGCTTCATGGTGTACATTTGGTGCAGATCTGCCGACTTTGGCACATTAAGATTAAGTCCTGTTACCTAATCAGATAATATAGGGAATTTCATAATAAGTTCTTAGAAAGGGCAAATGTTGATCTGCTGACAGTTTTTTTTTTTCCCAACTTGAGGTTTGTGATTTTTTACTGATGAAGCATTAGAACATTTTTTCTGATGGTCAGTGTCGATTCATGCAATTTCCAGAGATACTGTTTATCTGTTTTAATGACTAAGCATACATTTGCCATTTCTTCTCAGGTTGACATTGCTTAGTATTCCAACCAGGCCTGTTCGATAGCCAGAGAGCCTTCATCCGTAGGGCCTGCTTGAGTCAGAGTAGCAAGTCATGACTGGCCTCAATCATAATCTTCTGTGTGCTCGGAGTAATGTTCATGAAATGGATACATAGCAGCTGATTGCCTATTGTCCAAACTAAAAAGATTAAATATAGAAAGTTCAAGTAAGTGAATTAAAATCTTTCTATAAGACTAGAGCACAATTTACACATTTTTACCATCAGAAATCTCAGAATTAGGCATAATATTCGTAATAGAGATACTTTACCTAAAATAATATAATTCGTCGTTTGTTTTTTAGTCTATATATATATATTTTTTTTTTTCATCCATAAGTGCTTGCTTGGATGCATCTGAAAATCGCAATTAACTTTCTCTTCATTTCAGTATTTGCCCCCCCCAAAATAGTACTGTTCGGTTTTTTTTACAAAATTATTTGTATGGAAACAGGGTGGACAAAAAGAACTGGATCGAAGAAATAGAAAGATAGTATTGACTAGATAGATAGATAGATAGATAATAGATAGATAGATTAGATAGATAGATAGATTAGATAGATCTAAAAGTGTTTAGAGAGATATGTAGGTATGATAGTTATTTTTGTGATATTAGGTCATTACTAGTTAACTAATGATAATTAAAAACTTATTGATAAGTGCATAAAAGTCATAATTTTCTGCAGTTACAGTGTTGTTAAGTTTTATAAGTACTAAAAACTCACATACAATCTTTCTGTTTCGTAGCCTTTTATGTATGATAATTGATAAAATTTACTGGAATATTTATTTTGTATGCCTCCGCGAAAGAAGTTGCCGGAGGCATTTAATGTTTTCGGTTGTCCGTCCGCGTCACGTCCGTCGCGGCCTTGCCGCCGTCTCCGTCCGTGCCGTGCCGTCCGTCGTTACCGGAATCTCGTTACCCGCGATAACCTTAAGAACCGGCTGATGGATGTTGATGTAAACTTACGACCAGAGTATCGGTACAGGGGCAACAATGAACCGATTAGATTTTGGAGGTGAAGTCAAAGGTCAAAGGATCACGAGGCCTAATACAATTATTCTGATTTGGGCTCGTTACCAGGTTAGGTTCCATGTGCGATAACTTGTGAACTGGCCTGCAGATTTTGTAATGTAACCTTGGGTGAAGTTATGTATGTATGAAGCAACAATGAACGATTAGATTTTGGGTTGAAAGGTCAAAGGTCAAGGTCACCGGGCCTAAAATATGTTGACTTGTCTTGGCTTGTACCTATACTCCAACTGGGGGGTGGGCACCTCGCGAATAAATTTGGTGAAATGGCTGGTCGATTTTGAATGTAAAACTTTGGTGAAGTATGTATTATGACGCAAGCAAGAATCTGATTAGATATGGGGGTCAAAGGTCAAAGGTCAGTGGGCCTAATATGTACTGATTTGGCTCCGTTACCGTGATAAACTTGTGAAACGGTCGGTCGGCATTTGTTGATTGTAAATGGGTGAAGTTTGTATATGAAGCAACATGAACTGATTAGATTTGGGGGGTCAAAGGTCAAAAGGTCAAAGGTCACTTGGCTAAAAATATTGTCTGGCTGTGTGGGCTCTTACTGCATAAATTTGGTAAATGGCCAGATTGGATTTTGAATGTAACATTGGTGAAGGTAGTATTATGTGCCAACAATGAACTGATTAGATTTTTGGGCGTTTGAACAGGTCAGCAGTCAAAGAAGGTCAAGGCCTAAAACATGTCTGATTTTGGCTCTTACCACCAATTAACTTCAGAAAGTGCATGTTGGATTTGAATGTAGACTTGGCTGAAGTATGTATTTATACGGCACCAATGACCTGAATAAGATTTTGGCGAGGTTGAAAAGGTCAAGGGTTCAAAGGTCACAGAGGCCTGATAGCATGTCGATTTGGCTCATTACCATGTTACTTATAGAATGGCTGGTCCGGATTTGTGAATGTTACTTGGGTGAAGTAGTATTATAACAGGTACCAAATGAAACATCAGATTTCAGGTTAAATCGGTCAAACGTTGAAGCGTGTCAAGGCCTATACTTATTGTTTTTAACCAACGATAACATGAGATACGCTTATCGGACATTGATGTAACTGTGGGTGAAGTAGTGTTATAAGGTAAACAATGAACTGATTCAATTATTTTGGGTTTAAGGGTCAAAGGTCAAAGGTTCAGCGAGGAGCCATACTATAATATCTGTTACAACGAATAACCTTGAAGACGGGCTTATCGGATTATTGATCGTAATTTTGGGTGTAAGTATGTATTATGGGCATAGATAAGATTTCAGAGTTTGAAGCGGTCAGAGTTTATGATGATAAGCGTACTTCATAAGTTCGGAATGGATAAGGGGAGCAGCAGGCATACGCCTCGCTGCCGCGCAGCCGAATTGCTCTGTTATGTCTACTTTCTTCACATAAGATATGTACAGGCATTCTTGTTAAATGTGTCTTTTTCACACCGAGTTATAAAACCAAAAGATATTTGTGTTTGATCCTCTTACGCAGAGTCTGCCTACTTGTGAATGTGTGTGCCGATCATCTCTCAGCTTTGTGTGCGATTTACCTCCTAACATCCCCCACGATCCAGAATATCAATGCCCGCATATATACACAGGTTTCAGTTATAGTGTTTGCAATTGTCACTGTAATGGAACTCATAGCAGAGCCATTCTGGTGTTGGGACAGGCATGCTGTTTGTCAGACCAGTAATGTGCAGCTACATGCATGTTTGTGGAAAAAGTAAATGATAGATGATTATTTTACATATAATGAATACATTTATTAACATAACAATTAAAATATAATGAATAAATAAAGCAAATGAAATGAAATAGATATTTACAAATAGTTAAATGCATCAGAATGTGAGTACAGACATTGAATTAATATGGAAAAAATGATAGATAAGGTAGATTATGATTGAATATTATGAATACAGGGATATGTTTAATTATTAAGGAATAAATCAATGCAATGATCTAGTCAATCATTGAAAATAGTTAATAAATGTAATGAATGAAATAATGATCTAAACTGTTGTGAATGTAATAGTACAGTGAGTTAAGAGATAAGTAGAGATATGAATCTGTTCTCTTTGAGATTCTGTAATTTCCACAGACCTGATACATGCCATATCCTATTCTCATATTTAGTGGGTTAATGTGAGTTCCATGAAGAACTGAGATGTAAATTGAACTGTGACATAATGGTTACAAATGGCTAGTTTACATATTTAATATCATGTAAACATATATAAATTTGGGGTATTGTATTCTGAAAGTTACCCGTGTCGACAGAAAGTCCCATTCAAATCAAATTATTTTAGGTAATTAAATTTAATCTTGCATGTTTAATCTATATATTTTTATCATTCATCATATGTAAAGAGTGATAATTTATTTGCTCTTGTACTCTTTTGTATTAAAATGAGTTCTTGCCAGAAGTTGACAGTTTGTACTCATCTCTTCTATTTGACAGGTTTTCATTGAGGGTATAGCCGTTATTGCCAGATGTTTTTTGACCGTTCTATTGGTGATTGTCTTGCCACATACTTTTGGTGTTGTCCCTTTCTGCATAGCACAGGTAACCAATATTAGACAGACATAATCTGTTTTACGATGCTACAAAATTAATCGTGCCTTAGCATGTGGGAAGTTTTATCTTACCATGATGTAGAATCATTACACAAAGGAAACACTCTGTTACTATTCAAGGTTTCAGCAGTAAATTCCTCCAAGTACAAACTGGAGTTCCTCAAGGATCCATTCTCGGTCCTCTTATTTTTTGCATTTACATAAATGACATGTGTAAACTTGATTTTCACAACAATTCAAAAATATCTCTTTATGCGGATGACACAGTACTTTTTAATAATGACTTTAATGATACTCAAGTTCAAAATAATTTACAGAAAGACTTAAATCTGATTGTCAAATGGCTGAAGTTGAATGATATGTTTCTGCATCCAGAAAAAACAAAAGTTGTGGCCTTTGGATCAAAAAGGAAATTTCGAGGTAATAATTTGAATGTAAAATATAACGAAAAACAGATTGAGTGCGTCGAAAGTATGAAATACTTGGGTATTACTTAAGATACTGAATTATCATGGTCGTATCATATTTCCCATTTATGCACCAAAATTGCTCGCACTATTGGATGTATACGACGTATCAAACATTTGCTACCTCGCAGTGTTCTTGTTAATTTATATTACTCTCTTATTTTACCCCATTTTGATTATGTTAGCACTACATGGGGTGGTTGTGTTAAGACACGCTTACTCAAACTACAGAAATTACAAAACCGTTACGCAAGACTTGTTTTAAATGCAGATATTTATACGCCACAATGTACCCTCCTTACCTCGTTAAACTGGATTTCAATTGAACAAAGGATTTAATACCAATACTGCACTCTTACGTACAAAGTTTTAACAAATGCTGTGCCATGTTATATGAACTCATTAATCACAATACACCCTACCCACTATACAACCCGATACTCGACAAATGCTCCGTTACTTATCCCTCATCCAAAAACAGATTAACAAAAAACGATCCTTTTCTTATATGGCTCCTCTTTTTTTAACAAACTGCCCAAAGAAGTGCAAATGAGCCTGTCATTGAATGTATTCAAAAAACGTTGCAAAGCAGTTATAAACGTACTTTAGGCACATTGCCACCTCATTCTTTTTCTCGGGTTGGGGGTGTGGGGGGGGGGGGACTTTGGGTTCAACGTATTCAATTCGAAGTAATTAATGTTACCCAATAATTGTTACCCGTCGCCTTCAAGCCCTGTCAAAGTCGCACGCCCCATAGTTAAAGAATGTACAAAATATTGTAATTAGAATGGAAAATACTAAGTTGACACATGGTCAAAAATATACAGTTTAATGACCTTCACATTTTACAAAATTTAAATGTTCATATCTTTTGTAGTTTTCATTATATTTTCATATTTTATAAAATGTGCGTCTTTGTCAGGCTATCGTGGTGACAGGTCACAATCCTTTATTATATATGTCGTCTCATTGATTTATCTTTATTTGTGTTATATTTGATTATGTTCTAGTTTTTCAATCATAATGTGTGTAATTGTTTAATTTTTGTTTGTATCTATTGTTTCATGTAACTCTTGACTATAGTGAGGGCATCATTGTAAAGCAGTTTTCTAACTGAATTGGCCTACCCTGCTTTTTAAAGAAAACTTGAATAAATAAATAAATAAATAAATAAATAAATAAATAAATTTTAACCATTTGACAGTCGAGAATAATTGTTTGTTTTGCAGTCGTAAGGTTTTGAAATTGTCAGGATTAATTGCTTCTTTTTCTTATTTAATTAATTTCTTACAGCATAGATATTACAAATATGATTCATACATCATGTTTTTGTTTTTTGACAAGCTCTAGTGTGACTCGTCCAACAAGTTTTACATTATAATTGCTTTCTGTTTGTGTTCAAGAAAAATTGCTAATCTAACCTTTATCTGTTCACCACATTACTAGAAAGGAATTATAAATATTGTTATCCTTGTATTGTGTCTGACAGTTCAACCTTTTTCTTTCCTGATTGGATAAAAAGATTATGAAATTGCAGTTATCATGTAAATGAACAAATGATGCCAGAAATGAAAGTACAGTTCTTGATTATCAAATATGGAAAATTGTATCAACACACAAAAAAAATATCCATAGAAATTTGATATATCATATTTACCTGTGCTTATCTAAATTATAATGATATCTAACTGAAAGATTGCTAACACTGTAAGACAAAAGACCACTCTTTTCTATGGTACTGCTGTATTTGGCTTTGTGGTATTAAAAGGTCCAGTGGTGATAATCATATCTTTTACTCGGATTTCTTAATAAATCCCTAAATGTACGATTGATACTTTTCCTATGTCAACTGTCATCACCACTACAATCACTCCCAGCTCTTTATTGATGTATTATTTTGTTACCACATCTGCCAATAATTGATTTTTATTTCATCTTTATTTTGTTTTCTCCACTCAATAGATTGTGTACAGCTATGCTGTGGTCTTCTTGTACTATTTATATTTCTCAAACTACACAACATTTATGTTGAAGAAAGATGACAACTTTCCAATTCGGGAAATCAGAGGATATTTTCCAAAAAAATTACCCGATAAGGTAACTTGTGCATTTTGTCAATTTAAGTATAATATTCTATGGTGATATTGTTCCTATTCAATGTCTGGTAGTCATTGAAATATTATTATTTAAAATTGATTTGATTATTAGTTAACTTAAGTAATAAAGAATCTTATGAAAGATGATGTTAACAACTCAACTTTTTTTTTTATACCAGACAAGAATTACATTTTGCATTATACTGGAGAATATTTCTCCCCTCAAATGAAATCCATAGCAGTCATAAAAATGACCTAGACCTCTGTTTGTATGATGAGGACAGTAATTTGTGATACATAAAATTGAAAAAAAAATATTTATATCAAATTTTATACTTGTATAACTCCTTTTGGATTAATATTCATTGGTGGTGACTTCTTACAAAATGTTGAGAAATTGTAGTCAGTTTTCTCTTATTGGGTTTTCTCGGGGGGTGGGGGGGGGAGGGTTGTATATATTCATTTATTTTTATTCATATCAACTATAGAGCATGACGGGTTGTCATAGATAATAATCATAAAATGAGTAAATATATTGTGCATTATCCCTATTGATCATCATTGAAATATTGCGCTGGATTATGGATCATGTATTGTGCTTGTCCCAATTTGGCTGGAACGAAAGAAGTCGGACTGTATTAACATTTTGTTTTATTTTTGTTGTTACTTCCATATTTGTATGCAGTGTTTATTGATGTGTCAGACTAAATTTCAGTAGACAGCAATGATACACACATCTCCACTGATTTTATAAATGTTGTTTTATTTTTCATCTCATTTATAGCCATGGACCAGTCCAGAGCTAGCCAAACTTACATGGAGTTTCTTCAAACAAGGCTTTCTTAAACAACTTTTGACAGAAGGTAGGTTAATAATCCAGTGTGTTATGATAGATTTTAAGAAAACACACTTCACAAAAATGTAATAGATAAGAATGGTAAGGAAACACATTGCATTATCAGTTGTAAAAGTGAATGATGTAAATGAAAACTTTGCAAGAGTCTTTTTGCGGGTAATGAGTAGTATGTAATGAGTAATATTTAATGAGTAATATGTAATGACTCAGTATTATTCAATGAGTAATATGTAATGAGTATTACTTAATGAGTAATATGTAAAAGTAATATGTTTTGTAAGTGTATACACAATTCCAAGTTGTATTTACAAAGTCAGAGCGGGATATAGTAACACCGCTGTTCGTCCGTCTGTCCTCCTGTCCATGACACTGGCTTCCGTTCGATAATCTAATAATGTTTGATGGATTTTCATGAGATTTGTATGAAGGTACATGATATCAAAATACAGCCTAATTTTGATTTTGGACTGTGTGGATCAAAGGTCATATCTCATTAAATAAGGAAAAAAGTGATTTTACTGGTTTCTGTTCAGTTAGTAATAATCAACTGATTTTCATGAGATTTGGTACATGTATGAAGGTACATGATATCAAAATACAGCCCAAGTTTGATTTTGAAGTATGTCCTGTATACGTGGTAATTTTCGCGGTGGTTTTATTTTTGCGAATTTCGCGAGTCAGTTATTGTGAAAATTTCTACTTTGGTTCATGTCTATTCACACTATTGAAATCACCACTGAAATTGTGAAAATTAGCACTCGCGAATTTTGAAATTTAGTCCAAAACCATGAAAATATCTCTACGTGAAAATATTGGCGTATACAGTAGCTTATAGGTCAAAGGCCATAACTCATTCCATGTGAAAATAGCTACTTAACTCATTTTTGTTTGATAACTTTAGTAATATTCAATGGATTTTCATGAGATTTGGTATGAAGGAAAATTATATCTAAATACAGCCTAAGTTTGA
>JZLH01S0604888.1:6623-17704 GCA_001188425.1 Eucidaris tribuloides | reverse complement strand
ACCGCGATAACTTGAGAACGGCTTATCGAATATTGATGTAATTTGGGTAAAGTATGTATTATGGGGCATAGATGAGATTTCAGAGTTGAACGGTCAAAGGTTACGATGCCCCGTACATTCAAAGTTTGGAATTGGACGCTGGTGCGGAGGCATACCCCATCGGCTGCGCAGCCGAATTGCTCTAGTTGTTAGATAACTTAAGTAATATTCAACGGATTTTCATGAGATTTGGTATGAAGGTACATGATATCTAAATACAGCCTAAGTTTGATTTCAGAGTATGTAGCTAAAAGGTCAAAGGTCATAGCTCATTAAATGCAAAAATAGTTGTTTGAGTGGTTTCCATTTGATAATTTTAGTAAAGTTTGACAGATTTTGATCTTCGAGTATGTAGGCCAAAGGGCACAGTTCACAGTTCATTAAATATTTGTTTAGGGGCTATTTGTACCCAGCGAGGGGATGCTATGCTTTGTGATGTCCTTGTTTATATTTTGTTACTGTTATGTTTATTTTAGAAATGTGATATAAATTGATCAATTAATCAATCAATATTGATCCTGCAATGTTTTAGTTTCACTAATAAGTCCCTTAATTTTTTGTTGACCAAATGTCAAGTCCTCACTCAAATTAATGTTATTCTTAAATCTGACTCCAGTATCTTGTTGATAAAATCAAGTCTGTATTAGAATTTAACAAATAATAAGTGACAGTGTTCCTGTAATATATACTAAACCTTATGCATACTTTAAGTCAGGGGCGGTGCTAGAGTTAAATCTTAGGGAGGGCAAAAATATTTTTAAAAAACATGAATTCTACTGCAAAACCCCCATGATTTTCTCTTTTTTGACAATTTTAAGGTTGGGTGGCACCCCCTGGTGCTGCCCTTGCTTGAGGTGTGCAATGTGTGTTTTACTAGTGAAGGGATACCCAGGGTGTACTGGCCTAAATAGAGATGCTGTTTTTATGATTTTTTTCCCCCAGGTGAGAGGTATGTGATGACGCTACTCAACGTTTTGAGTTTCAGTGACCAAGGCATTTATGATGCTGTCAATAACCTGGGTGCTCTGGCTGCTAGATTCATCTTTCTTCCCATAGAGGAGAGTGGTTACCTCTTCTTTGCACACACACTCAAGAGAGGGCAGAGTGTGAAAGAACAAGAGAAGGTATGACAGTCTTTCAAGAGGTCAAGTAGAATACAATACCTTCCCCCTTGTATTACATAGCAAGCATTAATAGTTTATGTTTTCTTTCTAGTTGTTTTGGACTGAGGTAATAAAAAGCAAATTACATTGGTATCAAGATGCAGTATAGGTCTGTTTGAAGTGAGGTCACATGATTGTGTTAAAGGGAGAAGGAGCCAGCAACTAACAGGCATAAGTTAAAGCCCAAATTTAGTTTTGGGGATTTTTTGTTATTTGAAAGCTTTATGTCCCAAAGTCATAACCCTGCAATAATAGATTCTGAATGTCTTTAGTTTTTTTTTAATTAATTAATGAAAATCTCTGGGGGACCCCCCAAAAATTTTACATTATAGTATCTAAAGGGTTAAAAAGCTTTAACGTTACATGCTGTTATACCTCATCTGAAGAGCAGACGCCAGCTCTTTACAGATGAGGTGATTACTCATATGGGCCTTTTTAACCCTTTGGAGCTATAATGGTAAATATAGTCAAAAATGTCGGGGGTTCCCCCCCCCCCCCGACATTTTTCATTAATTAATTAAAAAACAAACAACCAAGACGAAATAGTTATATGAGTTATACCTCATCATGAAAGAGCCGAGTCTGCCTTTCAGCATGAGTATAACACATGTAACCTTAAAGCCTTTATTAACCCTTTGCATGCTATAATGCTTAAAATTTGGGGGCGTCCCCCCCCACCGCCCGAGATTTTTTCATTAATTAATTCTAAAAAAAAACTAAAAGACATCAAATCTATTATTGCAGGGTTATGACTTTGGGCATAAAGCTTTAAGCTCTTGTACACGGCGTTATTCCGCAATCCATTGCACTCCTGCACGTGCGGATTCGCGATTCGACGCTCAAGACGTAGAAACCGATTGTCATTCACCCGAATTACACTGATATCCGGAACTTAGCATAATGCTCTTTGATTGTTTTACATTGCCTCAAGTACGTGGGTATATTTAATACGGTCTTAAGCGAACCAAGAAAAATCGATAAACTACAATACAGAGCGTCGTGATTACAATAGGACAAAGGATTAGACACAAGTTAACTTAAAAAAACTGGAAAGTCATTACAATAACACGCTATACACTGATAATCTCTTCATTCACTTCTCATTTGTGACTCATCTCTTTCATGAACTTTTTACAAAGTCAGGTTTTTATCTATATCTTGTGGTTTACCCTCTCTGTATTATTTGAATGGGTTGTATATTTTCAACAAGAACTTAGAACTACATGCATGTTGGTTACAATTAGTCATTACTTTCACAAAATTCAAATGTATAATTCCAAACACCCTTTATGCATTTAGAAGGTCTGTATAAAATGTACTTCAACTTTGCTGTAGGACATTTTTCCTTAAAAACGTTTGTGCAAGTTATGCTAGTTGAAGTCAGTTAGTTATTTCGTTTCCGATACTAGAGCGCTCTTTGCAATTAACTCCGCACGCCTAGGGATTCAGGGTCCCGCGCACAAAGCAGTCACAATAACAAAAAATCCCCAAAACTAAACTTGCGCTTTAGAAGAAAAAATAACATTGTGAGATTGTGAGAATTATGGTAACATGGTGATAAAGTCTTAAGACGCCTAAAATAAGGGTGCTGTGTGTACTCACCCTCAGCAAGGCCCTATAAAATTAGTTAATTTGTGTTTTATTTTATGTCTTCGCAAGTTTTGGTCCTGCGACAAAAACTTGCAGAAACAGCTATGGGGGAGGCAGCTTATCGATTCAAACAGTGCATACATTACCACGGCACGACTAACACACGTTGGTGGCATGCATCGGTCACGCATGGTCAGCTCCACACCAGATATGTGCGATCTGATGTTTGGAAAGAACTCAAATTGCTTTTCTCTAACTTATGTCTGTTAGTTGCTGGCTCCTTCTCCCTTTAATGGAATGCGGTAGACAAGGTAGCTGATATACAGTGTGTCTCAAAAAAAAAGTGCAAGTGAGAAGTCCTCTTTGGCACTTAGAAAATACTCTTGTGACATGATTGCTAACATCAATGTCAAGAGCATAGTCTTAGCTTTCAAATACCGTGAGTTCAGTTCCATTTGCTTGCTTTAATGTTGAGATATGTATACTTAAACACAAAAGAGTATAATCACAATTGTGCCACTTTTACAGCAGTCCATAGAAAAAATGGCACAATTGTGGTTTCACTCTTTTGTTGTTTACAACATATCTCAAGAAAAACAAGCAAATTGAACAGAACAAGCGGCATTTGAAAGCTAAGATTATGCCCTTGACGTTGATGTAAGTGTCGTGTCACAACAGGTATTTCTAAATGCCAAAGAGAGCACTTTTTACGTGCACAATCTTTTAAGACATACTACAGCATGTCTCAAAAAATTGTACAAGTTAAAAGTACCCTCTTTGACATTTACAAAATACTGCTGGGACAAGTGCTTACATCAATGTCAAGGGCAAAATCTTAGCTTTGAAATACTGTTTGCTCCATTCAATTTGCTTTTTTTTAATCTTGAGATATATTTAGTTAACCCGTTGGAGACTAAGTATGAGTTAACTCATGTTGGGGTCTATGGAAAATGTGTGTTATAGTGAAATAAAAACCTCTCCAACGGGTTAACAGCAAAAGGTAAACCACAATTGTGCCACTTTTATGGTAAAGAGGGTCTGATACTATCATTGACTGTAGTAAAAGTGGCACATGTGTGATTTTACCCTTTCTTGGTTACTAAACATATCTCACGATTGAAACAAGCAAACTAAACAACAAACAGCTACTGAAAGCTGAGAATTTGCCCTTGACGTTGATTTAACCATCATGTCACAGCAGTATTTTCTAATTGCCAAAGAGGGCACTTTTCACTTGCACAATATTTTTTTAGACATGCTGAAGATATATGGTATACATATTTTCAAGAAGTACTATATAAAAACAATATTTGTTTGATGTATTTTTCCTTACGACTAATTATTTGGAATTAAAACTTGCCCTTGAATGAGTGAAAAAAAAAGTAAATTAAATAAACCTTCCATATAAACACTGAAATTTAAATGTGATGTAACCTCTTTAAAAAAATGTACATGTCAATTTGATACGTTTTGACAAATTTTGGAGCCAACATCATTTCATCAGACCACATGTTTGGATGTCTTATCATTATTTTTTCCACAGGACTCCATTTCCCTAGCCTCCAGTGTGTTAGAGTCCCTGCTCAAGTTTGTAGTGCTAGTTGGTGCTATCATCCTGGTCTTTGGCTATGCCTACTCCTTCCTTCTCCTGGATATATATGCAGGACCCGTACTCAGCTCACCACCAGGTAGGATTTAGACTTCATCAAAGTAGAAGATTAACACTTTGGGTGCTGAGCTGAAAATTTAAATATGTTAACCGGAGACTGAATTGTTGTGTACTTATTTGTATAATCTTTAAAAATGTATGATTTCTAGTAAAATTCCAAATGTTATCAAGACAAGTCATTTTAACTTATTAAGTTGTTTCAATGTTACTTCATTTTACGAGAAATATCATTGGTAGGAATATCAGTGACATTTATTATTGAAGTTAAAAGATGTGGCATTAATTGTCTTCTCGACAAGCCGGTGCGCCAATTGTACCTCATTGAGGTTATCCGTGGCAAGCCAGTGCGCTGTTAGCACCCAAAGTGTTAAAAGCCAGTTCATAATTACGGTTTGTGCATATGCAGAAGGAAGGTCATTTGTACAAAGCTTGTGTTAGAAGACTTTTGAAGATAGCTCAACGTGAAAGGTATGCGATAAACCATGCTGCATGAGATGCATCTTTGGGAATGCACAAGTGAAGATATTCTTCTCAACTGCATGTAGCCAAAGCAAGTAATGCAGGTCATCACCTTAAGAGTGATTGCTATCAGATACCTCACTTGAAGAGCTATCCCCTCTTCATAGATTCATGGTATTGTAGGGTTATTTGTGACATCTGCTGACTACGAACTGGAATATTGCTGTAATATTTCTCAGTGTAGTGTGTCTGTGGGAATTTACAGTCAAATAAAATCCAAGTAATATTT
Organism: Eucidaris tribuloides; assembly: GCA_001188425.1. Taxonomy (NCBI): domain Eukaryota; kingdom Metazoa; phylum Echinodermata; class Echinoidea; order Cidaroida; family Cidaridae; genus Eucidaris; species Eucidaris tribuloides. The sequence continues at coordinate 12,495 of JZLH01S0604888.1, read as the reverse complement.
GTCTTGTGTCATTTGGAGCAATTTTCCAATATTCTACCTTTCTCCTAAATCTTTTACAATTCCACCTACCTCAATATCTGTGACTGTTATAATTAAGGTGTCTGAAATAAGCTTATTCTCTGATATATTCTAATTCATTCAGAGACATCTATCCCTTTACCAACCATTGTTTTTCTGAGATCTGTTTAAAGGCTTTGGTTAGCATTGAGGAAGCCCCATTTAAAAAAAAAAAAGGGTCAAACTCCTGATATCTGACCTATGTGATTGTGTTTGATTGGACAAAACACCCAAAAACAAACTTTGATATGAGTGTGTCAAACTTTCTTTCATTGTTGAATACCATCAGCAAAGGTCTTACCCTATCCCAACTAAATTTTGACTTGCTTTGCTTCATTACACAACAGGTCCCAAGTTGCTGAGGTGGTTCTGTATCTATGTTCTCTTGATTGCCATCAACGGTACCACAGAGTGTTTTGTATTTGCAGCCATGAGTCAACATGAGGTAGAAAGGTGAGTAATTTACCTGGTTCTTGCTAAATTAACATCCAAATGTGTGGCTAGTTATTGTGACTGCAGCTATGTTAATTCTGTCAAGGGTTGGGTGCGGACTATGAATTTCAGTCAGGTGTTGGACTCTTCGTTCACCAGGCCAATAATTTGGCCTAAAAAAAAAGTTATGTTGCCCTCAAGTGGAAAATTTTGAAAATTGGGTCGGTCGGTCGATTTTTATTTTTTTTTCTATTTATTATTTTTTTTTTACAACAGTAAAACTTGGAAGTATTATGTATGTACTGTACTGTGCAATTATATGTGGGACGAATCTGTGTGAGAGTTGAGTTCCCGATATTTTTATGGGTCTTTCAAATGGGCAAAATGCATATATAAAAGTGATGTTTTAAGTCATTGAATAGGAATTTGAGTAAATTCTTCACTCAAATCGGATATTTTCTCCCCAAAACGGTGAGTTCGTATAATTAGGGTCTACATTAAAAAAACAAAAACAAATTGCGACCCTGTTTTTTCACATTTTACGGTCGGTCGCTTGAGGGCAACATGACAATTTTTTTTAGGCCTTATAAAAAAACCCCAAGCATCCTGCTCAGACAAACTTGTGATTTACCCATATTTTGGTAAGTGGATTAGGGTCATTCATTTCTAATCGGTAAGCTTCTCTAATGGCCTACAGCCCTGTTCCAGATTGATGTTCATGTAGCTCAATTGGTACGACAATTGATGTTGTGAACCAAAAATTGTAGTCACAAATGTTTAGTATGGACATCACAATTTTCTGTGAGTTGGAATTAGTCTTTTCACTTTTAGACCTGTAGTGTGAACAGTTTTCTGCACAATAAACATTGCATAAATGTATTCACAATTAACCCATTGCTTTCCCAAACCTTTATGACCTTTATGCTAAACTGTTGAGAATCATGGATTCTAGTAATCAGCGAATTATGAAATGGACTTGTAAAAGGAGAAAGTTAGATTAACCCTGAATGTGCTTTGGTCACATATACATACATACAGCAGTGTTCCAAGGCCATAATTATGTGCATTCATAGAAACTAATCAATCAAAATCTAATCCTCTTAACCCTCACTAATCCTTCTAATCCGCTTGGTGGGGTTTATCTATAATTGCATCAAGTGTAAAAGAGAGGTTGCAGTGCAGAAGTTTTGACCAATGCAATATAATGAAATCATTTACCAGGAGAAATCAAATGTCAAGATAATATTTGACCCTCCGGCAATACTAACCATAGTACATAATGGATAGAAGTGAACAGGCTAACAATGACCACAGTTGCAAAAATGTGAGCTACGTAATGCTCCATGCTCGTAAGTGTCTTTGATAAGGTCTGAATATAAAGCCCTGACAAAATTGTATTTCAAAATGATGATTAAGTACTTTAAAAAACATGAAACTCTACAAGCACTCAAGTTTGGATTCACCTGCCCATTTCCTGCCATAGACTTACTGTGTGCAGATCTAGGCTTTTATATCCTTTACTGGAGTGGAAATTGTTTATTATGCATATCTTGCCAGTGGCAGTGTAACTTTCCAAACTTTTGTATTGTAGGGTGTTTATTGGTCCATTTAAACACTACTATGTAGGTCAGATATCAAAGTTTGACAATTTTTCAAATTAAAGCTCCACGATGTTAGCCTATTACTTTAACCCATTCAGGAATGGTCATGAATATACCAGGGTACATGTTTTTAGATCGATGGGAAATGTATGCTACAGCAAAATCAAATTGTCCACAATGGGTTAATACATGTACATGCAAATAGAAAGTAAATCGGACACTGCAGACACCGTTCACCAGTACATTTACATTTTGAAATTGATTTCTGTAATGTATTATGTACTCATTGTGTATGTGAATAAAGTCTTCATTTCTTTCTCCTTTTCATTTCAGGTATAACAAGAAGATGGTGGTATTTTCTGTCATATTCCTGACGTCCTCCTGGTTCCTGACTAACACTTACGGCAGTGTTGGGTTTATTTTGGCCAACTGTCTCAACATGTCGGCAAGGATAACACATAGGTAAATACACATAATCTGAAAGTTTCAGTTTAGATATTTTCTCTTTCCATGCTTACATCACTAAAATTGTCATGAATATTCATTTTAAATTATTCAGCCATGTGTCCATTGTCTATGTGACATCAACATATAGCTGGCAGTTTGCTAGACGAATTGTTTTGCAGGTTAATGAGGTTATGGTCATTCCTAATCCTCAAATTGAATCAGTTTTACTGAGTTTATATAACAAATGTTTTTTACAAAACCATTCACATATCACTCCTGCATCACCTCTACCTACAGCCTCACTGAAATAAAGATACTCTTGAAAATAGCTTAGTATATATGAATGTATTGAACTACATATCATGCATTATTTGTCTGATATGTCTTAAATTAATGTACGTGTGGTTGATAATTTAGTCATACAATAATATATAACTAATTAATCATTTAGTTATTTTAGATCATTTTAGATAGTGTGAGTCAAATTATCTGGAATAATCTACTTGATGTGTTTTCTTTTCAGTATTTATTTCATAACAACCTACTATTCTGGGAGTGATTACAAGCCTCTGAGAGGACTTCGGCCTTCCTTACCTGTCATATTAACCCTCATGCTCTCATGGCTGGTAACAACAATGTCTGAAGTAAGTAGATATTAATGTGACTTGTTTTGTATGTATTCAAAGTACTAGTATACTAAGGTTTGACTATACTCTCCCCAACAGTAAATCACAATTGAAGTGTGCTAGAATGGTGTGTGGTATACCACTTTATGGCACACTAGTTATATTACTTCCACATTCACAAACTTTCAAAACAATTCATTATGCATAAGCAAAATTATTGTATTATCTTGTACAATTAACACTTATTTCATCCATTTTAGACATTTCAAACTTAAATTAGCCCCGAAACAAGAATATAGTTTATATTATATATACCATAGTATATATTAAAGTGTACCAATACCCTAAAAATCAAATTTGTGTACAACTAGAATACACTACAAATAACCACAATTCACTTGTCTTAGCCCGTGAAGTAATCCATATTTTCAAAAATCAGATTACAATGTGTGCAAATATTCCAGCACTTGTGCTCAGCACGTTCAAGTTCTGCTCCATAAGCACTGATTTCTATATGTGCGCGTTCTGGCTATAAGCGTACGTTTTTGCTTAACTATCGAAGTTCGTTATTGATATTGATCAATACACTGGGTGTGTGTGTGTTACGATCAATACGTACATGGACAAATTATCGATTGTGTGATCAATCAATTGAAATAATCGGTTGATTTACTAGTCTTTTACAAGTCGTTTTTGTTTTTTATTTACTGTTTGAAATTTACATTCAAAACCCAAATGAACAAAAATCGGAGTGATCACAAGTGCTAATACTTTGTAGAGGGCATGCCACAAATATATTGTACATAATTATATAGCAAACAAATTATCCGGGGTATTGGTACACTGTAATGATAATGTCATAATGTCATAAAGTTCGCTGCCCAGTGAAGTGTTGTGAACTGTGAAAGCGAGGTCACTAATGGGTAATGTTACAGTATCTAGATGCAACAAAACTTTTTTCTGTAGATTTTGTCAGATTTTGCCACAAACTGGTATGTTTATTTTATAGATTTTCTATGAAAAAAAACAAAAACTACATGTATGTGCAGAGAATGCGGGTAGGTAAAACCATTCTGTAACATCCTTCTAATATTCTGTGTGGAGGAAATACGCATCAATGGATACAATGTGTGAATGTATGTAACTGTAAACATATAACTTAATAAGTGTGTATGTATTTCATATATTGTCTTTTCAGATCAAGTACTCAAAGCGGATGAGTGACTGGTCAAACAGACTAACCCATATAGGGATAGGAGGGGTGTGTCTCCTGGTTGTCATGGTAACTATCCTTCTGACAGAGAAACAGCTGGTCTCCTTCGTTGTGAAGCAGTGGAAGGCCAGGAGAGGAGTGAAGGAAGAAGAGAAGAAGGAGGAGACAAGGGAAGAAGATGAAGAAGTTACAGAGATGGATGAAAATGAGCAAAGACTAATTGATGAGGGAAAGGAAAAAGTACAATAATGATGGCTTATTTTATTTTTGGTCTAAATAATAAATTGCTGTTACAGATGTTTTAATACATTATTCAATTTTTGTGCACATTCCTTAATCACTTCTGACATTGCCCACTGTCCCTTCCCCTCTCCGTGCCCCTATAAAGGGGAGAAGGGGTGTAATTAAGAGTGCTGATTTGCTGATTTGATTATAAAAAATTGTTGAAATTATTGAAAAATCATAAACTATGTTTTTGTTTATTGTGAAGTAATTATTTAATTTCTTTGCTTGTTTTTTTAATGTGTTTTGATAATTGAATGGTAAATAAAGATTTTATTTAAAGTGATGGTATTTTGAAGACGCCAGTACATGAAACCAAGCTGGAAGTGCATATTGAGAAAACACTCTTCATAGAAAGTTTAAAGACACAGGCTAACATTGTGGAGCTTTAAATTAAAAAATGGTCACACTTTGCTATCTGAGCTACAAAGTAGTGTTTGAATGGACAAATAAACACCCTAGAATACAAAAGTTTGGAAATTTATGCTGCCACTGGCAAGATATGAATGAATAAACAATTAGTACTCGGACCAAGTACAAAAAAGCCTAGATCTACGCACAGTAAGTCTATGGGAGGAAATGGGTAGGTGAATCCGGTCAACTTACAATTTTCATTTTTTAAAGCACTAAATAATCATTTTGAAATACAATGTTTTCAGGGCTTCATTTTTAGACATTATCAAAGACACTGCTAGCATGGGGAATCATGTAGCTCAGAATTTTTTAACTGGAAACAATGTTATACAATGCCTTTAATCCGCTAATAACCCTTTCATACTAAGGAGAATTTCAACGGGTGTAACCAGGGAAATCTGATGAAATCTCTAGCGTTGGACGTAACATAAAAAGTTATACCGTGTCCTTTCACGCTATGTCCAATGGTGCACCACTGCTGAATTCACCATTAACTTCACCAGTGGTTCACATTTAAAAATTTCATTCACACTAGAGAGAAGACTCCGTGTATGGGAAAATGTGTCTTGACTGGAAACAAACTATGGCTTTTTGACATTTAATGGCATATTGTACCCGGTGATTCATTACCAAGACCTTTCTTGCTTTGTCTTCCCTATTGAATAGGGACAGTGATTTTCCGTTTTACCGGTAAATTAAACGGAAAATCCGTTTCGTTCTTGTACTTTTCATGCAAAAATTCATGGAATTCACCTTTGCAAAATGGAATTCATGTTTTTGTTGTGTACATTTTCTATGAC
>JZLH01S0604877.1:17268-34706 GCA_001188425.1 Eucidaris tribuloides | reverse complement strand
TCATTTCGTTATACGAAATGATATTCGTCATGCCATCTACAGAAAATTCGTCCTGCACTGTATCCTACAAATACTATTATCTAGACCAATTGCTTTCGTCCAGCTCTTCACGCCGCTTCTCTCTGAGCATGCGCGCTCGATCTGATATCTCATAATGACATGCGAATCGGCCTTGAACGGAAGACACCGAAAGATGCCAAAAAACCTTTGAAAATGGCCGAAATAGAAGCACAGACCAGCTGGAGTGAAGAAAGAAGTGGCCCCTTGGGAAGAAACCTATCTCAGGATCACAGACTTCGTATCGTACGGTGAGTCGTACTTGTTTCATACAATAAATTTGATTTTTTTCCCCCGTTTAGCGCTAGCCACGCGGTACGAGTGCGAATGGTAATGATATCAAATTCAAAATTCAAATTCATTTTATTCACATCCATAAAAACAGTACAATTCACAGTAAAAGCAATATATATATGAAATACAAATAAATACATCAACATATAATAACACAAACAAAAATATAAAATGTAGTGGATGTGGGAGTCGGTAAAGGCCGATTGATCTATCGGAGCTGAACCCCTTATATCTACATTTTAAAATAGTCAAATATTACAAAACAAACAAACAAACAAAAAACGGAAACAAGACAACTAAAACAGTACTTGCAGGCAACAGTTACAATATACAATACAAATCATGATGTAAAATTTGCAATATGTGTTCTGTATTTATGTTTAAATGAAGACAAAGATGGACTTTCTTTTATTTCACTCGGCAAGTCATTCCATATGACCGGTCCTTTGTATTTGATAATGGACCTGGAAAATTGATATCGATAATGAGGTATGTAAAAGTTATACTGAATTTCGTGTTATATACATATTTACATTTCTATTTAGAACAAAAAAATCATTAAAAACCGCTGGTAAAACATGTTTTACATAAGAAAACATAAAAATGGCAACATGATAGGAATGTAATTCATATATATTTAATATTTTTAATTTTCTAAATAAGACCTCTGTATGGGCAAGATATGGTGCCTTTGAAATAATTCTAATTGCACGTTTTTGTAGTTAAAAATAGCTTTTGTAATAAATATTTGCACAGTTTCCCATATTATGTTTACAATAAGTTACGGAGTGTAAAATCATTGCCCATGTATATAATTTAACGATTATGCATGAAGTTAATATGATTTTTAATCTCCATAATATTCAGTTACACTTAGATATCCTTGCGTGATATTTCATAACGTTGCGTCTTTCCATGTCAAATTGCAATCATTTTAATTCCAAGGAAATTTTGTAGAATTCACCTCTCGTAATCTCACTTTCCCTGATACATATTTTATCATTTTTCATCGTAATTTTGTTTCTTGTTTTAAAGATCATATATTCGTTTTGTTAAAATTAATTAATAATTATTGCCCTATAAACAAGAAGAACTTTTGCTATTCAGAACTTTAATAAAGGTTTGCGCTTAATTGGGTCTTACTGGCAAGGAAAAAGGCTAGTGTCATCTGCCGCGATAAATGAAGGATTAAAATGTCACAAGTTCTCCAACACACACATGCATTGGCAGTCATTCACATATAATTAAAAACAAAGGGACCTAAGTTTGATCCTGTGGACTCCAAGCTAAATTCCATATAAGCAAGAAGTAAAAATTACCATTTTTACAAACTGTTTTGTTGTTTAAAATAACTTTTTAATTAATATTTAATGCGAAGCCCTGATACCTAAAACTCAGATTTATCAATTAAATATGCCATGATCCGATACATCTAAAAGCTTAGAAAGCATCTAAATAACAGTGTATTAAAAATGATACTTTCAAATTGCTTTGCAATTTTCTCAGTGGATCAATAGAGCATGATATGTACTATGGCTTGTCTAAAACCATATTGTTGACAGTATAGAATATCATTTCGTGATAAAAGACATAACTTATCATTTAGATTATTTTCTCAAAATTTATTAAAAAAGATAAAACAGTATTAGGCCTATAATTGGTTAAAAGAGATCCTTATTCCATTTTTGAAACGGGAGTTACTTTCGGCAACTTTTTTAAGACTCGGGAAAAATATCCCTTTCTAAGGCAAGATTGTATGATATTGCACAATGGCTCTTAGCTTTGCAATAATTGAACATTTTAAAAATTTTGGGTGGATGCCATCGAACCTGGCTGCTTATTTGGCCTCCAATTTTTGTACACATATTTTTAATATCATTTATGTTTCAGGGTAAAAAACTAGATGAAGCAAATCGGTTACTTTAGCCGTACTATCTAATTTCGCCACATTACCAGATTCGACACAGTATTTTTGTATTTGATTTTGCAATTTTTTGTCGACCTTTATAAAGTATGTGTTAAAGATTATTTCAAATAATGTTCGTTTTCAGTTATAATGTTCACCATTAAATTCAATTCTGTGATATCACTTTTCGCTGTCTGCCTGTTATTACACGGTTTATAACTTTCCAAGATTGTTCTCATATTATTGTTGCATTACAATTTAAGGTGATAGTATTGCACGCTTTTCTTTTTAATCATACTATTTACATCATTTCTACAACATTTATATGATTGTATCTGTACGGAGTAGGATTTTTCACATATTTTCTATATAATATATTTTTTCTTCTTATTAATTTCTTGAGTTCATTTGTTATCCATGGCTTATGCCTCTTACTAAACCTTTTTTGGACATTGATAACAGGAAAACACTTTTCATATAACTCTCTATAGAGCAATAAAAAAGCATCAAACATTTCATTAACATATTGCATAACATTTAAACTATCCCAATCAATATATTGCAGATGAGTACAAAATGAATTAATGTTACTTTCACTCAAGTCAATCTTACTATAATTAATCAAAGGCTCGTCAAGTATGCCTTGTAACAGACAAATTTGTAGTGTAGCCTTCTATGGGGATTAAATCTATCGTGCCCCGATAAAATTAAACTGCTGGCCTGTTCATGCTTGAGTCTCCTTAAGTAAACAAACTCGAGACAAATCCTTCCAACCAGGAGATCCACTCTACCTGGTGAACATATGGTTTATCTTTCAACCAGTTTGGTTCTAAAGGCATTTTTTTCTTTTTACCAATCATGTCACTGAGCTTTAATATGTGATGATGATTATGATAATGGCAAATAAGAATAACTTATTATCCCCTTGTTTACCCGAAATAAATGCACGTTTTCTTTCTTTTTTCTTACTATTTGTACTTCACTTCATAGCTCTGCATCCGTGGCAAGGTGTGGTTCTACATCGACGGCAAGCACAGACGATTCAACAACTGGCTCTTCCATGTTAGGACAGCCCGTGATGTGGAGGATCAGAATCTGGAGGCTATACAGTATTATGGTGACATTTACTTCCAAGCGGTGAAAACTATAAACCCTGGCACCGAGCTGACAGTCTTCTACAGCGAAGAGTACGGAAGAAGTGTTGGATTCAAGACACTGTTGAATGATTTGAAGTATGATAAAGGTAAACATATTTTTTTTTAACTTTGTCTAAATTGAGGTCTGCCAACTTTCACTCGTAGAGCGTGAGACTCACACATTTTGGCCCTTTCTCATGCAAATATTTTATTTGAGTTTTCATTCACCTCTATTGATCTCACAAATTTGAACCTTCAGTTATATCAATGGCATATGGGAGTCTCCCGCAAATTGATTCACTAAGATTGGCAACTCTGTAAATTTGATCTCTTATCATTTGTGTATCATCAAATGAGTTTCTCCAAGGATTGTACCGAAATCAAATGAATGTGTCTATACTTTTGTACAGATATCACAGTTTAGTGTAATTAATAATTGACTGGAAAAAAATATAAGAGAAAAAAAATACTAAACCAAACAAACAGGATAGCGTGGAGGGGATAATTGTGAAAGTGTGCAGAATGGAAGATTATCTGTAAAATGGGAAGATAGTTTTTGGTGAAACTCAGGATCTAGGTTTTAAAGAATGTGTTTTTGATTAGCACACCAAACCATTTTTGCTCAGATTTGGTGAGACAAGATGAAGATTATTGCAGGTTCAGCTTATTGGGAAAATAAGGTAAAGGGTTGGAGTTTGGTTCAATGATTTCATTTGGCACCGGAGAATTTGCCATATTTCAATGAAAAAAAACTTGTGATTGGGTTTGTTTGTTTTGTTGGCATGTTAAAGGGAAAAGCAGGATTGGAAGAAGTCATTTAAAATAAAACTATTCAAGGATCATGTATGAGTCTACAGTTCAAGGCTTCTGCCGTCTAAATTCCATGGTCAAGTGTTTAGTACTTTTTAAATAATCACCATCACTACTCATTGTGACAGGTGAATTTGTTGTGCAGCAGCTTTGTTCGAGATCAATTTCTACCAGTATACCAGATTAAGTCAATACTAGTAAATGAATGCTTGTTTCTTCACATGCAATCAAATTCAAGACAAATGCTTCCAGCCAGGAGATGGTGTATACATTGGTATATGTTTCAACCTATTTGGTTCTTAGGTAATTTTTCACCACTCCTAATCATGCCAATTCCTTTTAACTTTCTTTGCAACAGAGGCTGAAAGTTTCCAATGTACAGCCTGCCAATGTCATTACAACACTGCCAAGAGTATGGTGCGCCACATGAAATTTGCCCACGACAAACAGGTACACAGTCTGAAGGAAAGTCACAGCGTCCGCATATTCATCAATACGGCGATAAAGAAGAAAGTTACGGAACAGGAGCATGAAAAGAGTGGCTCTGTCGCCTATGCATCTTCGACTAAAAAGGCCAATTCAACTGCGGTTGTTCAGCGATTCATATGTGTGACGTGCGGTAAGCAATTCCCAACTAAGGGCAGACTGAACGCACACGAGAAGTTCCACGAGTTTACCGCGTTAGAACACAGTTGTGAGGTGTGCGGCACGGAGTGCAGCAGCTCGCTGATGTTGGCGAAGCACATGGCGTCTCATCGCGCGCCGACCTACAAGTGCGACGAATGCGGAAAGATGTACTGCATGAAAAGCAACTTGACTCGGCATAAGCGGATCAGCCACAACTCTGGTGCCAGTCGGGGGACGTTTTCCTGTAAAGTGTGCTCCAAGGTGTTTGACCATAGGGGACTACTCATGCGGCATGAACGGTTGCACAGTTTCACGGGAGCGTTGCCAATTTCCAAGAGGAAGGAAAATATGAGAAGCGAGGAGAAGGCGTCAGGGGTGGGCGCGGCGGGAGAAGCTTCTCCGCCTCCGCTCCCCGACCTCCCCAAAGACTTCCTTGGCAAGAGACAGAATTACGACGACCTTCCACGACCCTTCAAGTGCAGGTTTTGTAAGAAGCGGTTTCCCCGCCGTCACCACGCGTCGCACCACGAACGAGAGGTGCACACCGGACGCGCCAAACATAAATGTGACACGTGCTCCAAGACGTACATGTCGCAGAACAAACTTCTGCTGCACATGCGCAAGCACACCAACGACCGACCGTTCAAGTGCATGCTGTGTCCGCGGTCGTTTGCGTCCGAGAGTGCGCTGAACAACCATCAGGCTGAGCACACGGGCGCAAAGCCGTTCAAATGCGAGTTTTGCGGCAAGGGATTCAAAACGCGGAAGTACCTGACGACGCACAAACGCCGCGTCCACCAAGAACGGGAGATGAAGTGGAAGTGTTCTTTCTGCGATAAGAAGTTCGCCGACAAGGTGGGAGTCGTCCGACACGAGAGACGTCACAAGGGAATCCGCCCTCACGTCTGTCTGACGTGCGGGAAAGCGTTTACCAGCAAGCATTGCCTCGAAGCCCACTGTCGTATCCACACGGGAGAAAAGCCTTTCGAATGTCCGCACTGCGGAAAGCGATTCTCTCTCAACCACCACCTGACTGAACATATGCTCTCGCACCTCAAGCAGCAACAGAAAGCTCAAGCTGCTTTACTAGCCTAAGAGACAGCCTGACTATGCAATATGCATATTTTATTGAACATACCACTGTTATATGAATTGACTATTATGACTAGATCTGTAAAATATGAGACCCCTTTTGAAATAAGGGGATTTATTTAAAGAAAACTAGGTTATGCTACATTTTCAGACCAAAGCATTCTAATCACTATCCTCATCATTTATCTTTGGTACTGATCTTCATCACTCATCACCACCACCACCACCACCACCACCTTCTTCTTCTTCTTCTTCTTCTTCTTCTTTTTCTTCTTCTTCTTCTTCTTCTTCTTCTTCTCGTCCTTCATCAGCAGCAGCAGCATCACCATCATCATCTGACAAGTAAACATTATTAATTGCAGGACTTCGGAGATAAGTACGCCTGTGCAGCGGCAGTGTGTTACATGTATTACCGTGTAATGACCTGTCGTCACACTATTCAGGGGCATTGCTCAAAACACAAAATGTCATGTCACAGACATGGTGCCAATCAGGGTTACAAGCAAACTTAACCAGTTGATTAAATCATTGTTTTGACGAGTTAAAGGGTAATATGGCAATGCGTAACACAGTGCCATATTGCCCTGTTACTTGCCGAACGACAATAACAGTTTTCTGAAAGTATTACAATGTCAGTATGTTACAATGCAGCATACAGCATACTACAAGCAGGTTTGAGGTTTGCAAATTAAAAAAGGGGGTGGGGGAATCAGTACAGCCTGGAATTCTTTTTGACACCATTACACCATTCGCTTTTTGATAGACAGAGATAACCATCTGTTCTGGAAAATTATTTATCAAAAATGACTTTTTCTACAGGTACTGAGGTCAGTGGAGACAGACATAGAACACTGGAGTACAGAGGGACTGAAGCTTTTGGTCTCGCTTATAGAGGGCTTGGCGAATGGTGTAATGGTGTAGAAAAGAATTCTAGGCGGGTCTGTACTTTACTGCTGTACGACTCCATGACATTATTTCAATGAAGTTACTGCTGGAAACAAAATTATTTCTTTTAAATATTTGTGATTACAGTGCACTCTCGTTACAAAGAAGTCCTTGGGGACCCATGAAATTTCTTCTTAATGTCAATTTTTTTTTATATCATGGTTGTAAACACAATGAAATACAAAGGAAATCCAAGATATGGGACCAGAGATTTTACTTCTTTGTACTGAAATTTGTATCAATGTTCTTTATAATGAGAGTGCGCTGTATGTTAAATGGTAATGATATACCATGTGAAGTGTAAAAGAAATAATAAAATATGGCTTCCTCTTCTGATTTTGGCTCCCAAATATCCATTTGCATAATAATTGAAGTTGATAGGTAGTGAATGAATTGTACTAAATGGTGGTGTTTTTTTATCTGAAACACTGTTATTTGTAAAAGTTTGAGGATTTTTATAAATCATTTGCTGAAATACATAATTTAAGTTGCAACTCCCATAATAAAGAGAATCATATTTTTGTGTACTTTTTTTTAGCATTGCAAACCATTTCACATTCTATATAAAATTGTGAGGTTTTATTTTTTATCATAATTTTGGTGTTTTTATAATTTTCATAAAGTATTTACACTAAAATGTGACAATTTGTTCCCAATTTTGTTTCATGAAATTAAGATTGTATTTCCATTTTTCAATTTTCCAAAGAATCCAAACTAAATAAACTAGTTATTCATGTTGAGTGAAAACTTACTTGATAAAGTTTCAAAACATTTCTAAATGCAAAATGCACTGAAAATGCCATTTGAGAGCATAATGTATGCATGTGATTATGAAGAAATACTTGGTAAAGAGTGTAGAAACTTAGGTGTGATTTTTTTTCACTTAACTCCAGCCTGTACAGTTAGGATTTGAAGTAACAGATAACACATAAGAAAATTTCATACTGTAATCTGTATACTCTCTTCATAGTAGAACTTTATATTTAATATCCTAGCTCATATATTCACTCTAAGAGTCTTATAATACTAGTTGTCAATGTCCTTTATGTTGTAGCCATGCCCTACATTTGACATTCAATTAAAAGAATTTACAGTAAATGTACATAATAATAACAATGATAGTAGTAGTATTAGTAGCAATGTAGTAATAGTAGTAGATCTAGTAGTAGTAGTAGTAGTAGTAGTAGTAGTAGTAGTAGTAGTAGTAGTAGTAGTTACTACTACTAGTAGTAGTAGTACTAGTAGATGTAGTTGGAATAGTACTAGTAGCAGTAAGTCTTGTAGTAGTAGTAGTAGTAGTAGTAGTAGTAGTAGTAGTAGTAGTAGTAACCGAGGATGTTACCAAGTAGTTTGTGTCAGTTATTATTATTGGGATATTTCAGTGAACACAAAAAGGTGCTTGTTTATCTAACAATATTGTTATTACCAAATATAATTCATACGTAATAGATAGTGCTACTAAGTATTAGTCTTGTAGTTTTTCATAATTTACATGTAAAAAGTGCCATTTATATGTTAGCCTAATGTAAAGTGAAATAGAGGTAGAAGCTGTAGAGTGTGAAATGTTGTAACATACTCTTGTAGTTCATCATGGTGATTACATAGAACTTTGTTTTTATTTGTTGGAAATTGTTACTGTCTGTACATGGTGATGCAGGAAACTAAACAAACCCAACCAACCGTACCAAAAAAACAAAGCAAAACAAAAACACACACACAAGAAAAACCAAGAAACTCTTACTTGTGTGCTGTTATATCAATACAGTAAACTTCGCCTAAGTCGAATCACTGGGGACCACACAAATCACGTTGACTTAGACGAAATTCGAGTTACAGTTTTGTGTATATTTCTATCATGTTACTGTTAGAGATGAAGGGACATGTATAGGGAAATGGAGGCTGTCAAAAATGAGAAAGGCAGAGAGGGAATTGGAAATTTATGATATCTTTATGGTCATGCTGACAGGCAGAGATCAAAAGGTCAACCCATTAAGACCTTCAAGAATAACAGTTGTGGCCACTTACACACTTTTGGACTCCAAAATATGTTCGAGATAAGCGATATTCAATTTAAAAAATCGACTTAGAAGAAAAATTTCCCATTGAAAAAGCACAAAACATATTGGAACTGTAAAAAATATTCAACATAGGCGATAATTCGACTAGTGCGACGTCGATTTATGCAAAGTCATCTGTATGTAACAACAAATAGGGAATCAATCTTCAGAAAGAGAAAGTTAAAGGAATTGTATAACAATTACCGGTATATTTCCATTTTAAAAATGTGCCCTACACGATTCCCCATGCTACTAGTGTCTTTGATAAGGTCTAAAAATGAAGCCCTGAAAAAAAATACTGTTCGACATGATCATTAAGTGCTTTAAACAAGTAAAAGTCATTGAGACTCCTCCGGTTTTCCCCCATATAGACTACATGTACTGTGTTGCAGAATTTTCATTAGCTGAGAATAATTCATGTGCCAATTTTTGTCTGTAAAGTGTAATATTTAACAAGTGACAGCTTAACTGTCTGAACTTTTGTGTTCTAGGGTGTTTATTTGTCCATTCAAACATGTCAGATAGCAAAGTTTGACAATTTTTTTAAAGTGGTCTTCCACAATGATATATAGTGTCTGTAATACAGTACACTCTCTTATAACAAAACTCTGTGGGACCAGGGAATTTAGTCTATTATAATGAAATTACAATAAAATACAAAGAAATTTCAACTTTGGGCCCAATAAAAGAATAACATTATTTTGTTTAATCTTTATAACGAGAGTCTACTGTACCAAGATTGCAAATTTCAGATTTTTGACTACAGTCATTTTTATACGCCCGGCTACGGGAGGTATTATGGTATCACGCTCGGTGTCCATCCGTCCGTCCGTCCGTCTGTCCGTCCATTAACTTTTCCTTGTAAACGCCATAACTTCAGTTTAACTTAACCCAGGCTCATATAATTTGGTGTGTATAATACTAGCATGGATCCCAGGAAGCCTATTGATTTTCAGGTCGAAAGGTCAAAGGTCAAGGTCACAGTGACATGTTTTCATCTTACCCTTGTGAAGTCCTTGTAAACGTGATAACTTCAGTTTAAGTTAACCCAGGCTCATATAATTTGGCGTGTATGATACTAGCATGGATCCCAAGAAGCCTATTGGTGTTTAGGTCGAAAGGTCAAAGATCAAGGTCACAGTGACATGTTTTCATCTTACCCTTGTGAAGTCCGTGTAAACGCGATAACTTCAGTTTAACTTAACCCAGGCTCATATAATTTGGTGTGTATGATACTAGCATGGATCCCAGGAAACCTATTGACTTTGAGGTCAAAAGGTCAAGGTCACAGTGACATGTTTTCATTTTCCGCGTTACAGGCAGGCGTATTATGTGCTCGCCCCAGCGACACTCTTGTTATATAACAGTACAGATCTTGTATACATGAATTTGTATTGTTCTACAAAAATGACTTTGGCCAAAAATCACATCCCTAAACTCTGCCAACAAGTGGATTTCCAAGAGCAAAATGACCCAACTTTTTTTCATGAAAAATGTCTTTGCATGAAAAACTGCTTCATAAAACTGGAAAATCTTGGTAAACTGTATACATGTATAGTGAAAATATTATTCTGCTGTTACCATTGATTTTGGTGTCTAGAGAAGTGAAAGTATACTTTCTGTTTTTATTGGCTGCCTTGAAGTTCAGATGTCACCATGGATTTACATGTAGAAGTTATGTGTTTGTAGCAGGTAATGTGTTAATAGAAATAGACAGTGTAATGTGGCTGTGTATGTCAATAATTGAATGTTACCATTATTTTGTAGGTCATACAAATAGAAATAAAAGGCAGGAATCTGATTAACTGGAGAATTTTTACTGTCCAATGTGTGATTGTCCTTTTGTGTATTTACCAGGGCAGGAAATACAATGTTTTGGGGCTACTTTCAAGCCTGATTTAATGATTTTAGTATGTTATACATTGAACCCTATGAGGGAAATTGAGGGCTGTTTTGTGATTTTCATGGGCTATTTTGTTAATTGGGAGGGGGAGGGGGGGGGGGGGGGACGAAAATCACCTTCAGCCCCAGTGTATTTCTTACACTGTGTCATACTGTATCAGATATTTATGTCAAGGATCCCAGCATTTCATGGGAAAAAAATCATTGATTTTTCCTGATGGAAGTAACAAATTCTAGGATCATCATTTTGACCTATTTCTTGCTTTGCATAATTCTTCCTTCCCTCATGTCTGTGGTATGAACGCAAGAAAGTTGGACCACTGGACAAACAAAAATTCCCTGATTTTTCTTTGATTCAAGGGATTTTTTTCAATTTCCCTTACCGATTTCCAGGTTGACTGGAAACCTTGTCATGGGGACACACAGTTTTATAGAGAAACTTTCCCATAATTTGCCATTTTTTTTTTTTAAATTTACTAGCCAAACAGCTTCTGACAAGCTAAATCAACAACAATGCATTGGGGGGGGGGGGGGGGCAAATTTTAGAAAAATTGTAAAATTGCCATTAATTACTTTGAAAACAATAGGGGGCGTCCTCTGTAACTTGAGTTCGGTCCAAGTCTATCTGATTTGTGGGGTCCCAAGAGATTTGACTTTAGTGAAGTCGATTATACATTGTCATATATTGTCATCCCCAATGAGCTTTGACGGGATTGGGGGTAGTCCTAAACTTGGACTGAAACTAGAATAAAAAAAATCATGAAAATCTTGTGAATATCTTGTAGTCAAACGTTGACTCATTCTAAAATAACTAATGTCAATATCCCTCGTGCCAGGCAAACCTGCTGTGTGGCTCTCTATGGGTCCTATTTTTATTGTGCCCCGATAGAAATTATGTTCAAGCTTGATTCTCCTTAAGTAAACAAATTAGAGACAAATCCTTCCAGCTGGGAGATCCACTCCAGCTGGTGTATAGTTGGTACATGTATATATTTCAACTCATTAGGTTCTTAAGGCATTTTCAAGTGTTCCCAATTATGCCACTAGCCTTTTAAGATGATCTTTACATCTTGAAAAATTTCCAACTCTAATTATTTACCCAATTTTGTGTGTGTGTGTGTGTGTGTGTGTCTGTGTGTGTGTGTGTGTATGTTTGTCCCATTTTCCATTTAATCCCCCAATTTGTTGTTATTTCATCTACTTCTTTGGTTCATTCAAAGGTTGCTGATCTCCGACATGCACCAAATTCACAGCAGCAATTACAACACAATGACAGAAATACAGTATATTACACAAAACCTAGAGGGATTTTTATGCATTATATACGTAGTTTTATTTACATGCAATATCACAGCTTTCTTGGACAATGTAAGTATGTACTAATAATTGAAATGTAAGGCCTGTACATGCATCTTGAACAATGACTATTATTAGTATACAAACATACAAGTAGTTTGGTGTTTGCAACCTTATGTTTTAAGTTGAATAATTGCCATCAATCTGCAAACGATGAATTTTGACTTTATCTAAATACATACCAAGGAATAATATACCGTCTCAAATTTGATTAGCAATTCCAGCCAGAGGACAAATACGTATTACAGAAATATTCTTGTGGTCAACATACAAAAACTGTTATACAGTGTATGTCACATATTCATATAGCAGTCATAGTACATGTATTTACAAGAAATGAATTGCAAATTGCAATGCAATTCTATCATTATTTCCTAAATGCAGTGAGATATAAAAAAACTAGTAAAAATATGATGAAAATTGATCATGACCATTCAATTTAAATGTTCATAATGTGATAAAACTCTGACATCAGGTACACTTCATGTGTCTAAAATTGACAAAGCAGTGATGTCAGACTTATTTCACAAATCACACCATTTTGATATTCATTTTATTTAAAGGCAGTGGATCTCATTTGCAAACATCCCCGCAGACCAGGAAAAGATAACCCATGCCCTTAGGCTATTGATGAAGGGCATGTCTGTGAAATCTAGGGGAGAGTAATTGCTTAGAATTTGGAAAATACGAAAGAAAAACAATAGCTGTTTAGTGTACGTTCTATGGTAGGATTTTTTTTCTCGCGAGAAAAAAATTCAAATCAGAGTCTAAGTTAACGGTCACTATAATTCCACTAAAACTGAGTTTCTAGCTCCTATATTTTGCTAAAGGTTCCCAGATGGCATTTTCTTCTAAATGCCATTGTATTTAATACACAATGTTAATTTTTATGCATGCAAAAGAGATCCACTGCCTTTAAAAGAAGCAAATGTGTCCCTATTGTTTGTCACATGATTTTGTAATATTTCTCATGGTGCAAGGTAGGTGCTACATGATCAATAAAAGTATAAACAGTAGAACCTTGTTATAAAGAGGTCGGATTTCACAAAATCCTGTTGTAACAAAGAAAGCTTGTTGTATTTCCATGTTTTATCACCCTGATATACAGTGCACTCTCGTTATAAAGAAGTCCTTGGGACCCATGATATTTGTTCTTTATAACGACATTTCTTTATATCAGGGTTGCAAAAACAAAATACAAAGAAAATCCAAGTTATGGGACCAGAGATTTTACTTCTTTATAATGAAATTTTGTTATATCAGTGTTCTTTATATCGAGAGTGCACTGTAGTACGAAACCTGACATACCAAGGTGATTTTCCTGATCCAAAGGTCCTCGTTATAACGAGGTTCCACATTTTATATTTTTAAAATAATTTCATACAAAACCAATGCAGACATTATACTCGGTTATACGGCCATCGATTATACGGAGATCTCTGTTATCCGGACAATGGGCTTATCAGTCATTACGTGTAATTGATACACCTTTATCAGAAGTGTACACAGAAACATGCTGGTTATCAGGGACAGTAAATAAGTGTCACATGTGGGAGGTCTGTTGCAATTTGTGCATGGTCTTTGGGTTGTTTATACAACAACTTATGGCATGTGTACCTCCCCCCTATACTGTGTTTGTACATTATCTCTCTTATCCGGCCATATCACTTATCTGGATGGCTGCTGGTCCCAACGTAGCCGGTTAATCGAGTTTGAACTGTATATGTTTATAACATCACTGGTATTGATACCACAAAATACAATATGTTACTACTTACGAGTATGGTATGGAATTTTGCAAAATATTCAAATCCCACAAGTTTCTCATTTTTCAGTTATGCATGCATGCATTATTTTCAGGTCCATTTTGAAAAACACTATATAGCAACAAAATTAGCTATTCAAGATAAACTGGAAATGCAAACTAAACATAGTTGAGGTATAAAATGAAATGTACACAATAATACACAATATATTACATGATAATGTAAAATGTTTGTCTGAGAAACTAAAGAAAAACCTCCACTTAATGTAAGTGTAAAAATGAAGGAGTAGGCCTACTATTCTACATGTACATGTACCTACCATACTAGCACCATGTGAGTTTCACTTTTGAAGTTTATACAATTGCCTCTCACTACAAAGAACACAGATTTTTAAAGTTGATATTTTTTTGAGTTGTTAAATTGAGATCTGTCCGATTTAGGGGACACACTCTTCCCTAACAGTTGTTACCTCATCTGTGGAAAAACGAACAACATAAACATACATTCTGAAGCACTGTTCGGGGTAAAACAAGACACAGTGTTTAGTAATTATGCCTACAAAAATGATATAATACAGAATTACATTAAAAAAGGACTATATTTTTTGGTCTTCAAATTGAATGTTTACATACCTACAAAATACACCACAAATAATACTGAAAAGTGAGAAATGCATTCTGCGTTCCACCTTTGTTCCATTGACAAATGTTTCTTACCAATATTCATACCTGTAGCAGTAGCTATGCTATATTTAAATAATGTGTTCTTGCTCTCCACAAGGGGTTCTCAATAAATATTGTTGAAGCGTCATATTTGTTATCGAGAAGTTATAATGTGGCACTATCTAACGTGTGATTTGAGCAAAACCTCGCAGCAGGGTGGGGTCCGCTTAAGTGCCCTTGGCGGGGGTCGAGGGAACAAAGCCCCCCACAGCTTTTGGATATGAGGCCTTTTAAGTGGCCCAGAATGGCTCTAATAAATGTAAAATACTGAAATACAAATTCAAACAAATGACACAAATTATTATTTTCATCACAGTGGCTTCCATGCGCCACTTCGGAAGGCCCGATGCAACAAAAGTGGCACGTGCGCATCGCTAATTGAGAATGTCTGTTCTACACCCTCCCGTAACAAAAATGAGCTCATACGTTGTAAAGATTTCTATACACATACATGTACATGCGTAGCTTTACCTCTCAAAACCCCTTGTACTTGAATAGTACGTTTTTGTAAAAATATAGAGGTGTTTATTAAAATTCAAATGAATTCATGCAGGAAACTCAATAAACCAAGGGTCCTACAAAACGAGAGTATGACAGACTGTTTATCAAAAAGGGTCCAGTAGACCGATTTCCAAAAAGGGTCTGATAGTATTGATTACTGTAAATGTCTGATAGACGGTAACATTTTGACAAGGCCCTCTCGCCAAACGCAATAGCGTGAGGGCCTTTTGAGATCTGCATCGCGTCCAGATCATTTTGAGATACAGCAACAGTCTGTGCGAACATGTCAGTAGGATTGCATATTTAACGTGGGATCTAGTGGACGGACATGCTGATTGGTTGATTTTTGCTACCAAAATCGGGTAGCAAAAACCGGTACTTCATAGGTCTAACATAAGAATGCAAAGCAGATCTCAACAGGTCCTCTCGCTGTGCGAGAGGGTCTTGTCAATAGGCTAGATAGATTGTATACGGGGGAGTCTGATATACTGGATCTGATAGACCCATTGTCTATCAGACCCTTTTTGATAATGGGTCTATTGGACCCTTGTTGATAATTGGTCCATCGGACAATTGGTTTATCGGACCTTCAGTCTATTGGACAGAACCAAATTCATTGATGCTAAGTCGATTGGTTTGAACTTTCGAGGTTATACACTAGTCTTCAGGAACATGTATAGTAACGCAAGAAATACACGTACAGAGTGGCTGTCCACTCAAATGAGAGGATTCTCATACCAATCAGTTCAGGTAAAATTAAAAATCTTTTTCATATATTGAGGAAATGTCTGATTTTACTGCAACTCTTGCAGTACATACTGTACATGTACACGTACATACATTAACACATTTTTTGTTGTTGCTGAATTCGAACATGTTTTTACAATCAAATTTACAATGCAAATGGAAAATGTACAATATAGAATGACAATGTTTTATAGTAATAAATTCATGTCTTGTTGTTAACCTGTTGAAGACCAGACACAAGATACAGTAGACTCTGCATAAATCGACCTTCATAAGTTGAATAATCGCTTAACTCAAAGCATTATTTCAGATCAGAATATGCAAAACATGTCTTATCTACATCTTCTAAGTCGAATTTTGCGTAAGTCGATCAGATTTCTGTGGTCTCAAGAGATTTGACTTAAGAAGGGCCACCTGTATCTTGTCGCAAGGTCTATGGAAAATGTGGGTTATAGCAAAATTAAATGGTCTTCAACTGGCCTAGGTGTTCAAGATCCAATATCAGGGCAGAATACAACAGCACCCTCTTGTGATTGAAATGATAAATATCAGTGTTGTTGTCGAGTCACCACTGTCCGAGGCCGAGTCACCAACTTCGAAAATAAATGTAATATGTAACGGTATAATTTTTAACTTTTTAACATTACTTTGAAACAATACAATCAAACACAGTAATTCAACCCATCGACCATTCATTTGAATCAAACAATTATTAAAATTTATCAATTTGAGAAAAATTCAAACAACGTAGATGCAAAAGCTGCTGTCTTTGAAGTAAGCAATATTTGATATAAATGACTTAATGTCATCAGAAAATTAAGCTTATCCCGGGAGCTACTAGCCTAAACGTGCATCGACTTTGAGCAGCGAAATCACACAGAAACATCAACCTACATGAATGTAATTGCATGGACTTTTGGGGAGGGTGGATTGTGTTCAGAGGTGAATTTACTTGGCTTCATGTTATACTAGGACTTCCACAATTCTACGTGGAATATTAGACGGAAACACTTCAAAATGCATGTCCAAACAAATGAGAGGGGGTTTATTCTTGGGTTCACCAGATTCTCGAAAATCTTGCGGCCTCGACCCGAGTCGCTGAGGCCGTATGGTACGAGGCAAAGGACGAGTCCTAGTCGCAGGATCACAAGGCCGAGGACTGGAAAATTTGGCCTCCAGGCCAAGGCCGGCCTTGAGTCCTCCAACACTGATAACTATTGAGGGCAACAACATATGTTTCCTGCAGTGCAACATATACAGCATACAGCATGGTAGTGTGCTGAAATACAAGTAAGTATTTCCTTCGTATAGTCCCAATACAATGGCGATGTGCCATGGGTACATGTATGTACAGGGAAACCCCGTTATAACGGATTGGATATAGCGAGGTACCGCTTTTAACGAGGTGATTGTCTCAGTCCCGTTTTCATTTACATTTTGTTCAATGGAAAAAAGTAATGTTTATAACGAGCTCGGTTATTGCGAAATTTCGCTGATAACGAGGCATTTTTCTCAACCCA
>JZLH01S0604869.1:53185-63539 GCA_001188425.1 Eucidaris tribuloides | reverse complement strand
CGTCTCTATAACATTTGCCCCCCCCCCCCCACCAAAATAAAAAAAAATCGATAAAAATCGATTTTGACACCATTCTATTTTATTAGATACGCAGGACGGATTGTTACTCTGTTTAAGACTAGATTCAGTCGAGTTTTTTCCTTATTTCATCCAATCCCCCCCTCCCCAAAAAAAAAAATGCCAATACCCTAGGTGGTGGAAATTGCAGTGGAAAGAACAACAAAACATTATCAAAACTGGCAAATAATAGTTATAAAGAAGAGGAAAAAAAATAGTAGAAGGCTCCGGGATGAGAGAAAAACAGGAGGAGAGGATTAGGCGGACAGAAGATGAAAGAATTACAGATGACAAATTAAGACTATTTTGTTTTCTATCTCCTCTTCTCGCTGGTGGCTCCTTTCTTCCTTGGCTCCTTTCTTCACCTTGACTCTTTTCTTTTCTCCTTCTCTCGTAACTCTCGCCCTCTTCCATCCCTCCTCCTCTTCTTATTGCTTCTTCTTCTTCTTCTTCTTCTTCTTTCTTCTTCTTCTCTCTCCTATCTTCTTCTTCAACTCCTCTCTCCTTTCTTCTTCAAAAATTTTGAGTGAATATGATCAATCGATTTATTTTAATAATTCACTGTCTATTTCCATGTAATTTGTGCTATTTTCTTTGTTGATGATAATTATTGTTCAATTCATCAATTTACGTATATATAGATAAAATATCATTATAATCATAATTGAGCTGATATACACATCATGTTTTATTGAAATAGTATATGATGATAATGAGAATGATGTTATAATAATAATAATAATATATGATAACTTAATAATATCAATAATAATGAAATTATTAATAATCGATAATGTATTCCCTGTGAGACAATATCACCGTTGCTGTTGCCCGAAGACCTTAGTAATTAGCCATTAATAATTGACAACATAAATGGAGAACAAGCTAGAGAGCTCAACCCCACTTGAAAACTCCAGACTGTGTTAATCGTGGTTGCGTATTAACTAGTCTTGTTTACAAGCGTTATTTTCTTTTTTTCCTTATGATTATTCTCGTACGTTCGTACTTGTAAGAGTAGGCATGTTAGAAGCCTGTCCTCGCGCTTCGAGCAGGCCGGCAACAAGTGGGGTCTTGTGAATTCGGGACTTATGGATTACCACAGAATTGTTCAAGTGTCATCGGGTCACCTCTGGGCATTGTTTATATTTTTATGTCGGAACAAAAACACAAAGACACATTTTAACTCGGTCTCCAGTGTCGAGAGTTCGATGATATTTACTCGGGTTATTACTGTGTCATAGCAGGTTTGAATCGGTTTTTTTTACTTGCATTGTAGGGACTGTTCATTAAAATACTCGTCGATTATTGCAACACTTTCGTTTTGCGGTATCAATACTAACTTAACCTAAGAGTCAGATATTAAAATGATCCTGGCAACCTACAAGTATTTTAAATTAAATTGAACACCTTCTCGACCTGGTGTTATTGCCAGAGTCACTGACACATATTGACTATATTATCAAGAACAATTAACGACTCTCTTTCATCTACAAACCTGGTCCGGGTCGGTATCATGATTCACTCGGTCATTTTCGCTTCTCTATTCTGTAACAGTTGATGTGGTGCTGACCTACTTTGTTGATTAAACGGCTGGCTGAGTGAAGGAAGTTGTTTATCGACGATAGTACCATCAGACTGAGCGCTTCAAAGATTGAGGATGTGAGAAAAATAACGACAATGTAGTGTCATGGTATTATAATATCACACTACTCACTCTAAAGCAATAGTGGGAGAAGTATCAGAATATGGCTAGTGTTCAGTCACATAAGGATTACAAAACCGAACTATGTGTACTTTTTTTACCATCAATCAAAAACAAAATCAACATGCATGCTTACTTAGATAGATTTGATTACATTAATGGACCGGTTTAAAGGAGATTTTATATAAAGCGGTAGGAATAAATCTGATTTCAGTGGTGGGGGGCGTGACATGCATTTCAATCCCAATTTCATCTCCTCGAGTTTGATGGAAAATATATAGGTAGTATTCTTTTTTAGTTATTACAGTGATATACTTATTGTTATACTATTATTTTTTATCAATTAGATTATTATTATTTTATCATTATCATCATCATCATTATTATATCTATTATTAATTATCCATCATCAAATATTTCACATTAGTTCATAACCAACATTCATGCCGTCATCAAACATCATTCATGTCATTCATAGACTAATACAATTCAACCTCATCATCCACTCAACATCATGATCATTTATTATCTCGACAATCATCACATCATCATTATCAAGATAAGTCATTCATAGTTTATCAACATCATCATGACCATTCTATTATAATCATCAAACAGTTAACATCATGATCATCATCCTTGATATATATTGCGGAATTATCGCCAATCTCTTCGCATCATGTCTAATCAGGTTCCCACATGGCTTGGGCGTCACAGACTTATTCGCAGATCACCTGTGGGGGCCCAATGATTGACATTGCATAGCAACAACTTCGGGCGCAGACATCTGATCCTTACGCACCTGGTTCTGGATTAAAAGAGGCATTGTTATATTTCGGCGGAAAAGAATTAGAGAACCATTGACTTGTAATGACAAAAATTTCGCCCATACTTTAAGTCGTGGGAAAGGAAGGAACTATAGAAATAAAACATTCCTGATGCAGGGTGCCTCTGGGGGTGAATGGGAGTCACGTTTCACTGTTCTGCTTTTCCAGTATTTCCAGTGACATGTCTGGTGGATGTTAATATTCATGAGATACAGCTTGTTGTTCGAGAACATTAATCATGCAGTTTAGTCCAGAAAAATGTGTGACAGGATTATGCAAATTTGCCCCTTGACTGAATTGTAAGTATACATCATGAATAGAAAATTATTGACATGTATTTGGTAACGGGTCAACTTGTACATACATTTTCATATATTCATGATGGTATACCGGTTACAAATCAGTCAAGGGCACATTTGCATAATCCCGTCTATGCATTTTTCCTGGACTAAACTGACATGTACATGTTAATACATCGAGTATTGGTGTGTGATTGTGCCGTCCGGGGAGCGCTATGCCGGGCATGTGCGTTATGTGAGTGATGTCGATGAATACATGTAATATGTGTTTGATTTTTGCATGATCACAAAGATTTAATGTGCATCGGTCGTTGGTCTGGTGATGGTGAATTGGGTGGCGGCGCGCGATTCGGTCGGTGTGTGGACGACTGCGTCGTAGTATTGTCGAATGTCGCAATGATTATTTTATGATTTATGTATAATTGTGGTGGTCGGTGATGTGATGGAGATGCTTTGGATATTTATACTTCACAATGATTTTGACTGGTGGTGGCTTTTAAATTAAATGCGGCTGGTCGGCACTTTATGAACATATTGCACGTACATCAGTGCCGAGCCTATTTCTCCTCTGACATGGGGTGTGGAGGCAACGGTACTACATTAAATTGATGGTTTTGTTTTATTTTTGTCTTTTGATTTCTTAGTTTATTGAAATCGTGAAAAGTCCATCAAACATGGGGAAATATTGGCATTAAAATCTTACTTATCACGATAGAATAATGACGAAAATTCCAAGGAATACCATTACAGTAAAATATATTTAAAATGTAATCAAACATTTAGGTGTAGGTGTCGAAGTAATACTCGATTAAATAACTGGTTGCATTATTAGCTTTAAATGAGACATGTATTAATTTTTCATTATAACATTTTGAATGTTCACAATTTCACAATATCCAATCAGTATATTCTTCAGAAAGAATAGCAAAGAAACATCGACAGACAGAACAAACCAATATCAAGGAATAGTATTAGGGCCAATATATTCCGTCAGATCACCACGAAAATAATTGTTTCACCAATTTTGTTTACATTCGGAACGAGAATAATTTCAATTAATTTACTGTTTACAAGAATTGCTAGCTCAACCTCATATTTCCAATCATTAGCAAATAAGTTAAAGACCAAACATTGGACAAAGACAGACAACATTAATATCAGAAAGTTCAGGAGTGATTCATCATTTTACAATTATCATTGTAGAATCACCCCTGACCCCATTGCGGGAATGGGCGTCAATTGGGTGGGTCCATCTCAAAAAATGGCAGTGGTACGCGTCATGAGCGATTTGGTTCCGTCACAGCATGGTGAATGGGGCTGGCATTTGTATACGTTTAAATAGGCCAGCACAAGTTCATTGTACACAAAATGCGTCCGTCATGAGTCGAGACACACAGATCTGCGTCATGGTATCTGAATCGACTCAGTTTGACAAGTGACACCATTCACGGAGTCCGTCGAGGGTGTTCTTACAATAGAGGTGTATCTTTAAACTCTGCATACCTGGGGCGCTTCGGGTAGAGCAGCGCGAACAAAGTATCAAAAATAAAATTCATAAACGCAGATTACATACTTCGAATACACATATATTGCAATTTACTATAAATTGTACATTAATCAATTTCAATTATTTAAATAATTATAAAAAAAATATAAAATTAAACCGTGGAGAAATAACAATTATATAAAATTCATACAAAATTACAATGTATATTGATTAGTGTTGGACACAACAAAAGCATTATTCTTGAATTGGCGAGATTGGCCCGCGACCGGCAGTATGATCCCGTTTAGTTCATTTTATCTTTGGTCTCGGCTACTCTACCGAAGCAGTTGCAAGTTAATAGGCCCTACACCTATTTTGAAATGTTATGACTTTAGATAAAAACATTGACACCAAACTCACGTCATTATTAAATGAATGTTTGCCCAACAAAATTTACTAGTATAGGTCCTATTCGCTTTGCAGACCAAACAAGAAACTTCTCAATGATATAAGTGATGTCATGCCACCAGCCTCCGCCTGGGCAGTTGCAGCCGGCAGAAACCGGCAGGCACTCACATCCCGAAACACCGGGACCCGGTTCCGCGAATGCGGGCCGCCAAACGGGGACAGATGCGTCCGATTTCGGCATGGTCAGTCTTGCTATCCGATTGGTCGGCCATTCATTTCACAGTTCAATGGGGTAACGAGGATGATTTCTGTTAATTACATTGAGTACTAGTTATATGAATTGAGATGACTCCGGTAGATTCACAGAATTTTGAGACGGCAAATCATTGCTACATTACTACGGCTGCAACCGGTGATTACCGTCTACTTGTTCTTAATTCCTGTGTATGACATTATTATTATTATTTTTTAATCCGCTGGCTCTATTACCAATGCACTCATTGCAAGTAAATATTTATGTTTGCGACATTTTAACATTTGAAACGTCGATTCTTCCACACAACACTTATGTAGACACAGGTTCATTCGGACATGGACATTACGTATGTTACATACATGCACTTCATGAAAAGACGGACCAACGCGCGCTGCATTGGTCGCCGAGATGGTATCACGACCCCGGTCCACTGGACCGCCGCGCACTGTCTGGACTGCGCTCGGAATCACCCGCGTCGTACTGTGTGCGAGGATCCGTTCGGTATGTTACCCGCAGCGGATCCGATCTTGCGCGGATAAAATTGGTCGCATTTTTCACGATCGCGCACTTTCAATACGGATATGGTCATGCGTGAAACTATCGCGATTTTATAGTGATTTAATCGAGATTGCAATCGTGATTTGTGCGGTAAGTGTCCATCGGCACCACGGTATCACCGCAAAAATATGCCAAGATGTTCTAATCTGTTATTGTATCATCATGTTTATTTGAATTTGTAATATCATGCGAATAATAAATAAAATAAATTAAACTGTCGGTATTGTCCTCAGCTCTGGTCATTCATGTGTCCCGTATATGTATACTATGCTTAACTGCCAGAATACACTGGCAATTATGCTACATAAGGTTTGGAACAACGGCCAACGGAGACAGACATTCGAAGACGTAGGCTATGGAGACAGACGAATGATCGAACATCTATTTTGTCTATCGTTTATATCTGTCGTTGTGCGCGTCAATCAATTTGCTATTTGACTGCGATTGGTCGTTGGATCAATTCTGACGCCATCACGTGCGTTGGTCGATTGGTCAAATTTCTCGTACGCCAACTGCGTGGTTCGTTGGTCAAATTTCCCTACGCAACTGCGTTGGTTCGTTTGGTCAATTTCTTGTTACGCCAACTGGTTTGGTCCGTTGGTCAGTTCTTTACGCCAAGCTGCGTTGTCCGCTTGGTCAAATTCCCTTACGCCAACCTGCGGTTGGTCGTCTGGTCAAAATTCTTACCGCCAACTACGTTTGTCCGTTGCGTCAAATTCTTTACGCTAACTGCTGTTGGTCCGTTGGTCGTTGGGTCAAATTCTTTAAGCTAACTCGTTGTCGGTGGTCCGTATTGGTCAAACTTCTTTTACGCCACTTCGTTGTCAATTCCCTACGCCAGCTGCGTTGGTTGCGTGTTAGGTCAAATTCTTTACGCCAACTTCGTTGGTCCGTTGGTAAAATCTTTTACGCTAACTGCGTTGGTTCCGTTGTATCCGTTGGTCAAATTCTTTCGCACCGCGTTGGCTTCGTTGGTCAAATCCCTACGCCACATAAGCGTTGGTTCGTTGCCGTCAAATTCTTTAGCAACTGCGTATGTCCGTTTGGTTAAATTCTTTACGTAACTGCGTTGGTCCGTTGGTCAAAGTTCTTTACGCCAACTGCGTTGGTTACGTTGTGTCAAACTTCTTTACCGCAACTGCGTTGGTCCGCTTGGTAAAATTCTTTACGCCAACTGCGTTGGTTCGTTGGTCAAATTCCCTACGCAACTGGGTGGGTCGTTGGTCAATTTCTTTACGCAACTGCCGTTGGTCCGTTGGTCCAAATTCTTTACGTAACTGCGTTTGGTCCGCGTTGGGTTCCGATTAGGTCAAATTCTTTACGCCAACTGGCGTTGGTTCTGTTGGTCAAATTCCCTAGCGCCAATGCTGCGTTGTTCGTTGACAAAGTGTGACAGGAATATTGCATGACCAAGCAGCACGCCAGGGATTTCGCAGAGACTCCAACTCTTCCGTTTTCTGGCGGAATCTCCGCTATGAGTCCATTCACAAAATCTCACACCTCCCGCTTGAGTTTATAATTTCTCCCGCCCTAGCTTGTTTCTCACTTTTCTCGACAACACCCTTTTGAAAAAGAAATTAATCTGAATTCAGTGGAATTTGACCTCATTTAGTTGTATGTCACCATGTTACAAAATAAACCTAAAGCAGCAGACAGAGAGCTTCTAACCCTAACTAAATGCGCCTCCGCCGCACAAGGATTTCATGTTTTGCGCTAGCGGCTGTATGTGGCTATGCCGCACATTAGTCAGAGTCTCCCGTTTGCTTACTGGGGTCTCGGCGGGAGATCTCCGCCTTATGAGGCTGTTTTCGGGAGTTGGAGTCTTCTGTTTATCTGTTGCTCAACAGTGTGACAGGTTTGCAATGACCACAAGCGCACGCGTAGGTGATTATTAAAAGCTTATATAAGAGTAAATCATAACATAATAATATGATAGAGTAGTAGTTTAGTAAGTAGTAGTAGTAGTAGTGTAGTAGATAGTAATAGTAGCTAGTAGTAGTAGTCAGTAGTAGTAGTAACAGTGTAGTAGTTACAAGTAGTAGTAGCAGCAGTTATAGCAGTACCAGAGGCAGATCAAGGGCCGGGCCCCTTTTGGTAAATTCTTACATCATTATCAGCCCAAATACGGGCCCACCCCCTTTTCGGTAATTCTGGATTCAACCTCTGAGTAGTAGTGTTTGTTGCAGCAAAACCTCTCAGCGAGCTTCTGAGGCGCGCAAGCACCAGAAAGGGGAGTGGAGATTGTCGTATAATTTTGCTTGTTTAGCCTGACATATTTGTCCTATGATGAAGGAAAAATTAATGGCATCACTTTACACTACAGTTTACCTGGTAATCAGGAGTCCAAAATAAAATAGGGGTCTACTTGTTTTTCATCCTGAACTGTTCATATATGATTCAGAAAAAGAAATCCCACAAACCCCCCCCCCAAAAAAACATGACACACCCAAGTATGGGTGTATTAATATTGTCACAGTTCATTTTTGATTGCATAATCACAGGTTCTCAGACTTTTCTTCTAACAGTCTGGATGTGAAAGCTAAATGGTCTAATAATTGTTAAACCTAATCTGGCCGGGGGGGGGGGGGGGGGGGGGTCGGCAAACAAAGTTCGCGACCATTCCGCAGGCGCAAATTTGTTTTGACTCGCGCTTGCTGAACTATTTTACTTTCAAGTCTTGCCCGGCATCTGTTGGCACGCAAATTCGGACGCACGTCCGGTGTACGCGGTTTCCGAGTTACGCAAACTTTTCATCTCAAGTACACCAAAAAATCGCTCCAAAACGTTGAATCGTGTGTTAACAAGTTGATCTTTCAAACTGCAAATTGTTGTTTTCAGGCCAAATTCGAAATGGTGATTATTTTACTTTACTGATTGAAATTAACTAACTTATGCTGTTTATGAATGAAAAAGTATCTCCCGACAAATATTTCATTGTAAAAAAACAATAATAAACAAAAGGTCGAAAAAAAAAGAATACATAAGCAGATTCATGAATACATAAAATAATAAGAAATTAATTCGATTCTGCAATTTTATTCGATGAGATAATCTTTAGAATGTCAAAAAGGATATTATCACCCAAAAATTCTGTGAGCTGTTTAAAGT
Source organism: Eucidaris tribuloides (assembly GCA_001188425.1). Lineage (NCBI taxonomy): Eukaryota > Metazoa > Echinodermata > Echinoidea > Cidaroida > Cidaridae > Eucidaris > Eucidaris tribuloides. Next base: position 54,838 of record JZLH01S0604869.1, on the reverse strand, counting down.
GAGTTATAGGCAAAATATGCATATATACATAAATTGCTATAATTTAATACTCTAAAAAATAGACAGGTAATTATTTTTCAAAAATCTAACTATTCAGTCTTGAAGATTACATGCAGCTCTAATGCACTATGCAAAATCGCGCGCGATCGGCGAGATCCGCGGCGGATCTGAAGGGCGGGGGGGGCAAATTAGCGTGCCCGCCCATGCAATTTCATAAAAATCCGGCGTGCTTAATTAGTAATGAATAATTTCCATTGGATATATGCGAAGCTTGAGACCGCCGACATTACCCAATTTTGTTCAGATTTACGACAATCTACCCAGATAGTAATGGCATTTGTCTATCACACTATCAAAATATTTACCTGAATGTAAGGGGCATTATTATGTTAGTGAAAAAGTAAAAAAGAGAGCCTTGCTGTTCGCAGTATGTTGATATGCCTCTTTTAGGGAAAGTGATTTTCTGTTTCAAAGAAAAGGCCCTCTCCATTAAAAAAAAATTAATTCCATTTCAACTTGCCTGAAAAATTGAAATTCCATTTTATCATGGTCTTTGTATATATCGGTTTACCGGTACATAGAACTCAATATGCCAATATTATGTACATTGTTTATTGCCATTTCTGTGCTGTTTTGTCAACTTTTTCTAATATATGTTATGAATTTCGATTTTTATTTCAATGTGTTGAAAATATTGAGAAAAAAGAGGTTCCGGTTATCTTTGATTTTCCTTTAGAAAACTCACTTTCAATTTCATGTGGTCGTTTCTGTGAATTCTGTCTGTTTCCCGTAATCCCAGAATATCACTGTGCCTAACCATTGTCCTTGCAGGCCTTCAACATGGTACTACTTTTCCCAATTTTTTCCTTCTTTTTGTGAAGATTGTAGTTATCATATTTTTCCTCTAAGAATCCTTATTTTCCTACTTAATCCTACTTTTTGTCCAAAAAGAAACCATTTTGATAGGTTTCATATTTATTTGGATTTGAGTAGTCTTTACAGGTTGTTGCTGAGAGTACTGTAACTACTATTTTCACCTGTTTGTGAAGGAAAATTTGTTTCCACAGATTTCCGCTTTTTCACCAATCTGCAAATTTTTTTTCTTGCATATTCTGCATGTTTCCATTTTCTTTGGGGTACTCCAGGCTTATGCCGAAGGGGTGGGTCGGGAGCGCCACGTCCGTCGCGTTGACTGGAACGCGACCTTTCGTCCAAAGCCCCCCCCCCGGTTTAGCCGAAAGGGTGTGTTTTATAATGCTAATAAATATAGGGTTTATTTTCAGTGTTTATAGAGCATTTACCTCTCCAGCTAGGCGGCCGCACTGGGCAGGGCACGGGGAACAAGCGCATATGGGGCCGCCAGCGCGGCATTGATTTGCACGCACTGGATGATTTCAGAAGTGGTGTTGGTGTTAGTGTTGGTGCTGAGTGATTCCTAACACCACCTAATCCGAGCAGCGAAATCGACCAAGAGCTCGGTTTAGCGGGCGCGTAATCCTTGGTGTTAGGCCGACAGGTGACGTGACGCGTTCCATCAATGATCGAAACGGTCTCGGCGAACATCAAATGTTCAAATTTTGAGTGAAATTTTGATTAATCTCATATCAAAAACATTGATCACAAGATCACCTTTAACAGCAAATAAATGTGTGT
>JZLH01S0604869.1:36537-53003 GCA_001188425.1 Eucidaris tribuloides | reverse complement strand
AATGTAAGGAGCATTATTATGTTAGTGAAAAAGTCAAAAAGAGAGCCTTGCTGTTTGCTGTATGTTGATATGCCTCTTTTAGGGAAAGTGATTTTCTGTTTCAAAGAAAAGGCCCTTTCCATTTAAAAAAAAATTAATTCCATTTCAACTTGCCTGAAAAATTTAAATTCCATTTTATCATGGTCTTTGTATATATCGGTTTACCGGTACATAGAACTCAATATACCAATATTATGTGCATTGTTTATTGCCATTTCTGTGCTGTTTTGTCAACTTTTTCTAATATATGTTATGAATTTCGATTTTTATTTCAATGTGTTGAAAATATTGAGAAAAAAGAGGTTCCGGTTATAGATGATTTTCCTTTTTTAATCTCACTTTCAATTTCATGTGGTCGTTTCTGTGAATTCTGTCTGTTTCCCGTAATCCAAGAATATCACTGTGCCTAACCATTGTCCTTACAGGCGTTCAACATGGTACTACTTTTCCCAATTTTTCCTTCTTTTTGTGAAGATTGTAGTTATCATATTTTTCTTCTAAGAATCCTTATTTTCCTACTTAATCCTACTTTTTGTCCAAAAAGAAACCATTTTGATAGGTTTAATATTTGTTTGGATTTGAGTAGTCTTTACAGGTTGTTGCTGAGAGTTCTGTAACTACTATTTTCACCTGTTTGTGAAGGAAAATTTGTTTCCACAGATTTCCGCTTTTTCACCAATCTGGGAATTTTTTTTCTTGCATATTCTGCATGTTTCCATTTTCTTTGGGGTTACTACTCCAAACACTATTTATAAATATCCTCCCGTACTTTCCTCCAACTTTGGTGGATTGAATCCTACTTTTATCCTACTTCTTGGAAAATTTTCCCCTAATTTGCTCTTACTTTTTCAACCGAGCAGAGATGAAGGCCTGTGTTTATTTATTTCTGTTTTCCTCTTAGAGGGTCCTCTGGAGTTCAGTGAAAAACTGACAGCTACGGATCTCAACCAGCAAGTGGTTAGATTCAGTTTCATGTCGTTGTCGTGTAAAACCAAAAACTTCTGCAACATCACGTGGCTGAAAGACGGCAGGTAACTGGGCATTTCCTTGGTAACTTGCATTACATTTTCATTTCAGATTTAGCTTGTAGACACCTATATTCAAAGAATTTAATTCATGAAGAATGAAATGAAAATTAGATTATTATGATCCTTGTTATTGTGATTACACACTGAATACTTCATATGTAAACAATAGAGAGAATCCATATGGCAATGCTATTTTACATAAATATGTTGAGAATTTTATCATATTCATTTATTTGTTCATGTAATTTTCAGTAAACTAAACACTAAATAAACAAAACATGTTCATTATCTGCACTATCAATCAGTACAATTCTGTATGTAACTGTACATAGCCCTACTAAAATCACTGTGAAATGAAAAAAAAAGCTAGAGCTTGATCGTGACCAATTTTTATTAAACTACTGTAAAAGTGGAAATGTTTGCGCTTGGAGAGTTTGGTGACATTTTGCGTGCTTTTATTTTCGCAGAGGGCCAAAGTACATAGCAAGCAAGGGGCACAACACTGCCTCTGCAGCCAGCCACGCATGTACGGTACACACTGTACAAATACAAAAGTAGAAAGGTTAGAAGTGACAAAACTAGAATGATAAGCTTTTTGCAAAAAATATTCGCGTGTTTGTATTTTCGCGCTATCATTGGTGTGCGCGAAATTGCGCAAAAATTTCCACACCTACGAAATATCCCCATGTTTACCAGTAAACACTATGTAAATAACAAAACATGTTCATTAGCAATTCTGTATGTTACTGTACATAGCCCTACTAAAATCACTGTGAAATGAAAAAAAAAAAAAGCTAGAGCTTGATCATGATTTTTTTTATTAAACTACTGTAAAAGTGGAAATTTTTGCGCTTGGAGAGTTCGGTGACATTTCGCGTGCTTTTATTTTCGCAGAGGGCCAAAATACATAGCAAGCAAGGGGCACAACACTGCCTCTGCAGCCAGCCACGCATGTACGGTACACACTGTACAAATACAAAAAAGAAAGGTTAGAAGTGCAAAACTAGAATGATAAGCTTTTTGCAAAAAATATTCGCGTGTTTGTATTTTCGTGCTATCATTGGTGTGCGCGAAATGCGCAAAAATTTCCACACCACGAAATATCCCATGTTTACAGTAAACACTATGTAAATAAACAAAACATGTTCATTATCTGCACTATCATCAGTACAATTCTGTATGTTACTGTACATAGCCCTACTAAAATCACTGTGAAATGAAAAAAAAAAAACGCTAGAGCTTGATCGTGAAAAATAAGTTTTCTAGCCTAGAAATTCATACAAATGTACGCAGTTAATTAAATACATTAGGACATACACATGAAAAAGCAAGACAGAGTATATAAACATGAAAACAAATTCTACTACAACTGCTACCACTATTTCTGCTACTTCTACTAATACTACTGCTACTTCTACTATTACAACTTCTACTTCTACTCCAACTACTGCTGCTGCTACTACTACTACTGCTACTATTATTGCTACTACTACTACTACTACTACTACTACTACTACTACTACTACTACTACTACTATTATTGCTGCTACCACTACTACTACTACTGCTACTACTACTACTACTACTACTACTACTATTGCTACTACTGCTGCTACTACTACTACTACTGCTGCTGCTACTACTACTACTACTACTACTACTCCCATGACATCTTGTTCTAGATTCTTCATATCTTTTCCTTTTGTTTTTCAAATTTCAGGATACCATACCCTTTTGGTTTCCTAGCAGGCAGTAGTTTACATCACGTGTGTTTGTTGGAACACAACCAGACCATGGAGATAACCAACACACAAAAAGATGCCATTGGAAATTACACCTGCTATGCATCGAATAGTTCGCATACAATTGAGCGTACATTTCATGTACAAGTAAAGGGTATGTATATAATAATATAAATAATAATAATAATAATGATGACGACGACAACGACGATAATGATAATAGTAATAATATAAATAATAATGATAATAATAGTAATAATATAAATAATAATGATAATAATAACGATATAAGCATACAACCCACCATAGGGGGAATCCAAACAATAGGGTTTATTCCGTCACAATAGGGCAGGAGAGTGTTAAGGCGAAAAAAGTGTGCATTAAGGGGAATCCAAACAATAGGCCGAGAACAAAAGAATTCACCGTAAGTTTGCAATTAGAGTTATTATTATTATTATAATAATAATATTATTATTATTATAATAATAATATTATTATTATTATAATAATAATAATATTATTTATAATAATGATGAGTATTTGTAACAGCTATTTACAAAATGTACCGTAGTGTGTATAATGTAACAACAAAATTGTACAGAAGACAAAAAAAGAAACTTGAAAAAAAAAACCCTGTTAGGACACTGTAGTTGTCATGCCATAAATAGCTCGCATACTTATTCAGCATACATTTCACTTACAAGTTAAAGGTATTGGCTAACATTTACCACAGTTAAAAAATCTGAGCTACATGATTCCCCATGCTAACATTGTCTTTGATAAGGTCTAAAAATGACACCCTGAAAATTTTTTATTTCAAAATGATTATTTAGTGCTTTAAAAAAGTGAAAATCGTAAGTTGATCGGATTCACCTGCCCACTTTCTCCCATAGACTTACTGTGTGTACACCTAGGCTATTTAAACTCGCCCCGAGTTTTAATTGTGTATTCATACATAACTTGCCATTGGCAGTGTAACTTTCCAAACGTTTTTATTCTAGGGTGTTTATTTGTCCATATGAACACTACTATGTGGTTCAGATATCAAAATTTGACAATTTTTTAAATTGAAGCTCTACAATGTTAGCCTATCACTTTAAGGTTATGTTTATTACTATTTGTCTATCCTCCAGGATAAATGAATAGTTAGTCATTGTTGTAAACAAAGCACAAACAGCAAAAAGAAAATACAGTAAAACCTGTTTGTAGTGGTCACCCAAGGAAAACAAAAATGTGACCTTAATAGACATTTTAGTGGCCACTATAGACAGGTTGGCTGCTGTAGAGAGGTGGCCACTAAGACAGGTTTGACTGTATAAACAAAACAACATGTCATTATTTTAATTTTGATCAATTTTAGGTTCAATAATGTGATGTTATTTTCCCATTGCGTTGCCACGCAGATCCGCCGACTAAAGTGGGGATATTACCTTTGCCAGACGATAATTGTGCCAATCGTACAGCACCTCTTGAGAAGGACGTCCACATATTCTGCTCATTTTGTGTTGGCGACAAAACGGAACAGACCAGGCTACAGTGGTACAAGCATGGCAAAGACGGACGGACACCAATTTCAAGTTTGACGTCAAGCAACGGGACTGACAGCGATTCTCGGTACTCCACATCCCGTGTGTGTGGCTCGTGTTTGGATGATTAGTAAGTAGGCAAAGTGGGTTTGGAAGGGGTGGGGGAAGTGTGCAAGTCATTTTTTCTCAAGTCAAGTCAAGTTGCAAGTCATTCTGTCTCAAGTCAAGTCAAGTCACAAGTCATCTGCCCACAAGTCAAGTCAGGTCGGAAGTCATTTCAAGTCAAGTCAAGTCAAGTCGCAAGTCAAGTCAAGTCAACAACATAAGAAATCGTGCTCCAAAATAAACATATCCGCACAGTCTTTGCTGCAAATGAGAAAACATTTATTCAGATGGCCGTTGAATAAAACAGAGGACATCTAGAGGGTGCTGGACTAGGAATATAGAGTTTTAAAAAAAATGTATAAAAAAAACAAAAAATACCTCACTTGTAATCATGCATACACATATGCATTAATCCTTATTTGAAGAATACCAGTACTTTACATTGACACAGTGTTGTAACCAAGTCAAGTCGCAAGTCATTCTGTCTCAATTCAAGTCAAGTCACAAGTCATTTTGCCCACAAGTCAAGTCGCAAATCAGAAAAATTAGCGGCTCAAGTCTAACTCGAGTCCAAGTCACCGACTCGAGTCAACAACTCTGGGGAAGGGGTCAGGATGGGGTGAGGGAATGGTGGGGGTGGGGGTGGGGTTGAAAGAGGAATTTCTTATGTCCGTATACACACAGATTGATAGTTAAAATGTAACTAGTGCAAGTATACAGACTCATAATTTTGTACTGGTGATTTCCATGGCATGGGAAAGTGTGAAAATATGCTTGTGTAAGCTACCAATGGAACTATAATATAGACCCAAAATTGCAAGTGGCATGTGCACAAACTTTGGCTCCTCTATCAAGTATGTGGCAGTGGCGCAAATCCATTTATCCATTTTTAAATGTAGGCGGGACATCACATGCAGCAGTGGCATACCCAGCATACAATTGTCAGGTGAGGCAAGGCCTGAAAAAGCCGATTACCGGGGTGGGGGGTGGGGGCATGGTGACTACCATTCCCCCCCCCCCGAACAAAAATATTTACCTGCGAAATTACTATCAAAACCACAATTACAGACTTAGGCACACATGTACATTCATGGTGTGGGGGACGTTTTATGTTGTGTCTCCCACCTTCAAAATCACGGGGTGGGGGGGGCATGTCCCCCTGCCCCCCTGGATTTGCATCCCTGGTATGTAGACACCGATGCAATAGCATCTTTCATTTCCCATGTATTGCCTTAAACCTGTTCTGAAAACAGCTTTCACGCAAATAACTATGTGGAGCATGAATTAAAATTCTATACCTGGCATTATTACTGATTAATACTTCAAATATTCATCTTCAAAACTGCACATAATTTCTTTAAATGCAGGGAATCTCATTTGCACACATCCCTGCAGTCCAGGAAAAGATAACTCGTGCCCTAATAGACTTTTGATGAAGGGCATGTCTGTGAAATCTGGGGGTCAGTAATTACATAAAATTTGAAAAATGTGAAAGAAAAAAAGTGGCTGTTCAGTGTATGTTCCAGGGATGTAGTCTAGGCCGGCCTTGAGGCCGGATTTTGCCGGCCTCTTCCTTGGCCTCGGACCGAGTCATGTGTACAAAGTCTATAGGAAAAATATTTTTCCAGTGGCATCGTGACTTGGAACGGCCGGCCTTGACTACATCCGTGGTATGTTCTATGGTAGGAATTTTTTTCTTGCGAGACAACAACTCAAATCAGAGTCTAACGGTCACTCTAATTTCAGTAAAATTCAGTTTCTGGCTCTTTTACTTTACTAGGACTTTTCAGATGGTATTTTCTTTTAAATGCTAGTGTATTTACACAATGTTGATTTTTAGGCATGCAAAAGAGATGCTTGGCCTTTAACTCTTCCAACCTCGAAGGATGCCATATTGGTCAGGTACAGGGCTCGAAATTACCAGTGGCCCGGATGCCATTGGCCACTAAAAAATCTCATCGGGCCACCGGAAAATGGAAAATAAGCCATATCAAGTGGCCCAGCTGGCCACCAGGAATTATTGCACGATCCGTAGCTTGAACAAAGTACATGTATGACCTGAATGACTTCATCAAAGTATGCAAACGTAATAGCTAGATCACGATTTTATTCCATTTGCACCCTTTCAAAATAAACAAGACGCAATGGGCGCACGACGGAAGGGTTTACCCTATTCCAGATTATTGCGCTTACTCGATATCTCCCTGAAATGTGTGGAGCGAGTGCGATACTTCATGTTCCGCATGCTCGTTTGTGGCTGGGCACCTAGCTGATCACATGTACACCCTTTAACATTTTATGTAACGCACAGGGATTAACGTTTAAAATCCATGTTTTCTAATACATTTTGGCCACCTGAAATTGAAAAAAAAAACATACTCAGGTGGCCCATCAGGCCACCAGAAAGAAAAGTTAAGGGCGAGCCCTGAGGTATTACGTTGAGCATGCCGCCAACGATCATAGTGAATTACGATGAGGGAGATGATGGTCACGGTCAATTCTTAAAGGGGAATGAAACCCAGACATCTTACTGAATTCAGAGAGTACAGAACAATACAAGATGGAAAATAGTGAAAGTTTGAGCAAATTTGGTTGAACGGTTCAAGAGTTATGATTGTTCAAATTTTATATAATCCTTGTTATGGAGGATCCTTAAATTGGCAACTCTACCCACTTTTCAAATGAAAGTGTGGAGAACTTTCCATTGGATTTGTACACAAATTTTCAATAACTTGCAGTTTTCTGAAGTGTCAGTTGAGAAAGTATCTAAATTCTTGTAGAAAAACATGTAAAATCATTTTTGGTAGGACATACTTGCACAACAAGCAAGAACAAATGATGCACCACGCCATACCCCGGGGTACCGTTGTACCCCGGGGTACCACGTTGTGCAGCGCCCTCTTGCGTTCAAAAAAGTATTTTCTTCAGTAATGATCGCTGAAATCAGTGGTTATGATGCAGAGGCTGTGAAAGTGCACAACAAAAAGGCATAAACTTACGAAAAATGGGGTAAAAATGAAGCTAAATTTGTTATTTTCACATTTATTACATAACTTTTACATAATTTTGTAAGCCAGGGTACAGTGCTAAAAAATAAATAAATAATTCAACAAAATGGCGGATTTCTAGTTGGTACCCCAGGGTACCAAATACTGCATCAAATCAGATATTTGATAAAACATGAGAATAAGTGAAAATTTGTGTACAAAACCAATGGAGAGTTCTCCGCACTTTCATCTAAAAAAGCTGGTAGAGTTGCCAATTTAACAATCCTGCATAACAAGGATCAAATAAACTTTGAACAAACATAACTCTTGAACCATTCAACCAAATTTGTTCAAACTGTCACTCATTTCCTTCTTGTATTGTTTTGTAATCTCTAAATGCAGGAATGTGTCTGGGTTTCATTGAGCTTCCTATCTCTGTAAGCTATAAATATCTCTGAATCTACAGAGAGTTGATTAAAAACCAGAACCCAAATTCCACCAGGAATATTTAATATAATAAACATAATTCTGCTTATTGTAATGCATTATCGCAAAGATAATTTATTATTTTTTCATTTGATACCATATTTGTAATGATTAAGCCTTGAGATATGGAATTACAAACATTTTAAAATGAGCAATGTCAAAACTGCTTCACATACAAGATTCAGATCTTTTCATCGGTGTGGTCTCAGGTGGTTAGTCACTGAGACCTTTCTTGTTGTTAAAGATCTGAATCTTGTGTGCAAAGCAGTTTTGACATTGCTTATTTAAAATGTTTGTAATTTGATAACCCAAGGCATAATTATTACAAATGTGGTATCAAATGAAAAACTAATAAATTATCTTTGCGATGACGTATTGCAATAAACATAATTATGTTTGTTAACTTATATATTCCTGGTGGAAGTTGGGTTCCATTTTGTTTTAAACACTCTGTAGTTAACTATGGCATTTGCTGTATGTGTGCATGTAAATTGATTTTTATGCCCCTGCCAACAAAGTCTTGAGGGGGCATGAAGCGTTGCACCTGTCCATCCGTCCCCTTAATAGGTTTTCTGCACGATATCATAGAAAATGTTTGACAGATTTTAAAAATTTTTGGTGTGTAAGTAGATCATACTAAAATACAGGTCGATTTCGAATTCGGAGTCCGCAGGTCAAAGGTCAAAGGTCACAGCTCATTACACATGTGAATTGGTTTCTGCACAATAACTTAAAAAACATTTGACGGATTTTAAAAATTTTTGGTGTGTAGGTAAATCATACTAAAATACAGGTCAAATTTGAATTCAGAGTCCAAAGGTCAAAGGTCACAACTCATTATATATGCGAATTGGTTTCCGCACAATAACTTAACAAATATGAGACGGATTTTAAAAATTTTTGGTATGTAGGTAGAACACACTAACATACAGGTCAAGTTTGAATTCGGAGCCCGCAGGTCAAAGGTCAAAGGTCACAGCTTAAGCAGATTGGTTTCCACATGATTACTCGATAAGAAATGTTTACTGATTGCGTTAAGCGGGGGCATCCGTGTCCTATGGACACACCAAATTTCTAGTGTTTTCTCCTTCTCTTCCAGTTCAGGATGTACATCTGTGGGAGAAAACCTGACTATCACGCATGTCACCGAAGAGGCTTATGGGACTTATGAACTGGTTGCCAGTTATACCGTGGATGGAGTCGTGACGCAAAATTTTCAGATTGTTGATTTGTCACCTGGTAGGTTATATTGCCTTGTCTTGACCCTCTTCAAGCTGGTGGGGTTTGGTGGGGGTGGGGGTGGTGGTCAATTTGATTGCATCACTGACTGACTTTTTATTTTCAAGTCTTGCTTATCTTTTGAGACTGTTTTCGTGATAATTGGATGTACCACTGTGATACTGCACAACTTTTTGTGCATACATAACAGCCCCAAAACTGCTCAAAAATGTGATTTCGTGAACAAATCAATGCAAAGTGTGTGTGTGTTTTTTTTATATTAAATTCATAAGTATGGATATTTTATATAGATAATACCTATTACACTAAACAAAAATCATTGAGCTCAGTTATGCTAGTTTCCTTTACATTATTCAGTAAAATTAAGAGGAAGACCTGTTCATTAACTCTTTTCATATCCACTCCACAGTCTCTCAAGTGTGAGCGGAACTGAGCGAAACAGTAATTCCACATATTCTGTCATGTAAAATTCAGCAGTGTCTCTGTTGCTTGTGTTATTTTATCATTTGTGCATAATGGCAAACACGTGTTTACATTTATCAGCACAAATTTGTCCTTGTCTTGCAAGTAACAACGCTATGTAACCAATTATCTATCCTACTGGAAAGGCACCCTTATATTATATGTAACCACCCAGCTCCAAACCCACAGAAAGTTGCAGATTATGATTCTCTATAACAGACCAAAATATGTCTTATCAGTTGACCAACTCCAATTTTGAAAGCTTGTCTTACCTAAAAGAGTGGCCGTTGCTCTACCTTCTGTCAAAATGGGTGATTTCAAGTTCAGTGTTGGTGTTGGTGTTAGTGTCGAGGAAACAAAATCGTCTGCTAAACCGAGCTCCAACACCGAGCTCGGTTTACGCAGACGATACCGATCGCATTATCGATCACATAACACCGAGGGACGTCACGCGCGATTCATGGCGTTGGCTGAAAGTTACGTCGCTGGACGAAATTTTGGACTAATGTTACAAAAGTGACACCAAATCAATACTACCAGCCAAAAAACTTGTATCAATCTGAAAGGCAAGTTACTTTTCTCTATTCATATATGGATGTTTAATATCAAATTGGCGAATCATGTAAGTTTTTAAGGGGTAAATGTTCTTTCAGTGGTTTGCGTCGCACAGGAAGCTTTCTCCATAGCCAACACACACGAGCATGTCGGCTCTGCCACATACAAGACCAACACTAACATCAACACCAAACTTGAAATCACAAATTTCCTAAACCCTAGGGTTTAGTGTTGATGAATGGGAAAATTACACGTAGATCACAAACACCAACCACGGTACTCGGTTCAGCAGACGATATTCAACACCAGCTTCAACACCAACTTCCGGAAGTATGTCATAATTTTCGAGGTCAACCCCGACACCAGGCCTGACTTCAAGTATGGTGTTAAATCTGGTGTTAGTGTTGTTACAACACTAACACCAAATTTCAACACCAAACTTGAAATCACCCGTGGTGGCTTAAAACCAAGCCAAAATCAAGATGTTAAGCAAGTTTTTCAGGACCATTTTTTTTTTCAGACAAGTGCTAGTGCATGACACATCTGAGTGAACCTAATCTTTTTATCCTTTTTTTCTTCCTTTTCTGTGAAACTGCACCTCCTAACCCTCTCTTAGTGCAATCACTTTTTGAAAGGGTTAGAATGGTCCAATTTTTATAAGTTTTATACCATTTTAAAGCTTAAGAACATATTTTTCAAAATTATGTAGAAAAATTAAAGTTTATTTTGACCTACTTTTTGTGGGTTTTGAACTGGGCGGTCACATATCAAGTATGTACTTAATCAAACAATGATGGATCTCCTGCTTGAAAGATGGGTTCATTGAAAAAGGTCCATGTATTGTTGGTCTGTGATTCAATACATTACAAGATTCAAACACTAAGAAAAAACAAAGCCATGATACACAAGAATTGAACTTTTACACTTATAGTCATATTTTTATCCAGCAAATATTTCTTATAATTTGATTTGAAAAATATTTAAAAAAGAGCACTGTCGTAAATTCTCTGAATAGTGCATTCCATTCCACTGGACCTTGATAAAATGTAGATTCCGAAATAGATTTATGTGGAGTTTTAGCACGTGGAAATTCTTAGAATGTGAATGTTTGTATTCAAAACAAAATACTGAAAGTCATTTGTAGGAGGAGTATCCAGTTCTAATGAATATTCCTGGTTGAAATAATTTCTGATGACCCATAACCATCACGTTTAGATATAATCATCTTAATTTGAATTTTTGAAATGCAATCACTCTTCAAAAGTTCCTTGAAGAAAGGAATATGCCTGTCATAGGGCCAGGATGATCAATCGATCCACTTTTCACATTTGGGGGCGGGGGGTGCAAAAGCAAAAAAATGTCCAAAAAATTTGGCATGCATGCAGAATGTTTTATAGAGTTGTGCCTGAAACATGACAAAAAATTGAAAATTGTGTAGGTTTAGTAGTATTTTTGTGCTTGATTTAAATAGTTTTGCTGTGCCTTGCACTGCTTTTTATCTTGTCGAGCCCAGCGAGGTGGAGGGAGACTAAGGGATCACTTTGGCGTCTGTCCATCAGGCGTTCGTCCATTACGCTTACACAAACTTGAATAACTCTGTGCTATTTGGTCCAATTTCAATCAAATTTAAATGGAAGATTAATCATACAGACTTTCAGATTTAAAAGTATGCAAAGATTACAACAAGGTCAACAGGGGTCAACAACCTTTTTTGAGCCCAATCTGAAGTTTTTTTCGGCAAGTTTCCATTATGGCACATAACATTGCCCCCTTTTGCCCAATTATAACCAAACTTGGGTGGTAGACGTCTCATAGGGAGCTGAAGGTCACCAGCAGAGGTCAATGACCTTTTAGAGCCCAATGTTAAGTTTTTTTTTGGCAAGTTAATATTATGGCGCACAACTTTGCCCCCATTTGCCCAATTGTAACCAAACTTGGGTGGTAGGCCTACGTGTAGATGTCTTATAGGGAGCTGAAGGTCATGAAAAGGTCAAAGGTCACCAGCAGGGGTCAACGACCTTTTAGAGCCCAATGTTAATTTGTTTTGCAAGTGTATATCATGGCGCATAACTGTGCCCCCATTTGCCCAATTGTGACGAAACTTATATTGAGCTGAAGGTTACCCAAAGGTCAAAGGTCACCGGCAGGGGTCAACGACCTTTGTGAGTGCAACTGGGCGAGACACATTATGGCTATCGCCTTGTTAAACTTATCTGTGCATTACATTTTATGAATATTTCAAGTTGTCAAACTTATGGGGGTGGGGGGGGTGGCAAATTGATATGTTTGCCCACCCCATATTTTCATCCCCCACCCCCGAATTGATACCCCTGTCAATCGAGTAAGAGACATTTACCATTCACCATATGCTAAAGAGATTTTTCTCAAAAAATTCTTCTTTCATTTTTTGTACTCTTTTTTTTTTTTTGCTTCACAAGAACCTGGACCCTTCATTGATGTCAAACTTACCGTCATCATCGTTGTCTCGGTTGCCATGGCATTTGTCCTCGTGATGACAGTATCGGCTACCTGCTACTTTCATCATCTGACTTTCTTGCTGTATTGGAAAAACAACTATGGAGCAGTAGAGGAGGAAGGTAAGTGTGTGTATCATATAGAATGGGCGATTTCAAGTTTGGGATAAGTGTTTGTGTTACTGTTATGTTAACACTAACAAGAACATTTATCCGAAACTTGAAATTGATCCGTGTTAGTGAGTTAATGATCATGATGCAATTCCAGAAGTTGGTGTTGTTCTTAGTGTTGAAAATTGTCTGCTTATCTGAGCTGGGATGCTGATGTTAATTCTATATAACCCCTAAGGATTGAGGAAATCACCATTTCAAGTTACATGTAGTTGTTAGTGTTAGTGTTATTTTGGTTTGCCTAAACCACTTGGGTCGCGCAGTTGTATGTGTAATATGTATGGCAGCATGATGATGCCCGGTGAACGGCATTAGTGATTTTGTAGAAGACAATTATGTTACAGATTCAAATAGCATTAACGATAAACTTAATCCTATTTAGTTTATCAAATCGCATTACTTATGACAAACTATTACAGTGTGAAAATTATAGTAATTCATGCAAAATGTAGCTTTATGTTCCACCTCTGTAATAATCAACATTCATCGTAAAGCAACTTTCCTCTAAAATCATTCATCTTTAATTCCATGCAGATGAATTATACGATTTTGGATTGTGATAGAAATAAGATATCATGAAAGAGGGAAGTGCATGCCTTTCCAACAGTGTTAAATTTGTAGTATGACTGTTTAAATTTTACAAGTAAATTACGACATTTCTTCAGTTATATCTTTTGATTTTCTCTGAACAAGGGGTGTGACGTTACTCTCGTCTTAACACCAGTGTTAAGCTACCGATTACAAACTCCAAGTCACAGTGTTGGCGTTCAGTTTAACAGCTCTTGACGTCTACTAACACTAACAATAATACCAATACCAAACTTGAAATCACCCAATATGATCCCCCCAGCCATCCCGCCCACCCACCCTAAAAAAGGAGAAAACCCAGACTCTACATCAAAACTCTCGAAGAGATTGAAAAAAACAATTGAAATTTACTATCAGGCGAACTAAGCCTAATCATTTTATTTTCATGTGATTGCTTATTATATTCTGCCAGGTTATAGCTCACGCAATTGTGAAACATTAAAGAGAATAACACAATACTTTGATGATGGAAAATCTTCATCAAAAAGATTTCACATTTCCAACTATTTTCCCAGCTGAGAGTAATTACCATTTGCTTATCATGTCGGACTAATTCATTTCATATGCAATAGAAAAAAGTTGAGGAATTGCATTGAGACCCCGACGAGTAGGCGTCGTTGCGCAGTGGGTTTGCAACACATTAAACATAGTCCCACATATAGATTTTCTGTTTAGGTACTTTTCAGCAGTGGGATTTGGGTAATACAATATGTCCAAAACGAAGTGGTTCTGTTGTTTTCACTACTTCTCTCCGTACTATAGTGACAATTTAAATACCCATCTGTTCACAGAAGGTTCTGAAAGCAGTGATACTAAAAATGTTGTTTTCTCAAGTATACATCAACCATACTGTTGTATTCTTCTTTAAAAACTTTGCTTTTAATCGGCAGTTGCAGTGTGCATGCATGACTGGTGTTCTATATAATGAATGCTCTGACAATCGTCATGCAGCAGGAGCTGCACCAACTTGGACAAAAAACAACTTGCTGAGGGGTCACCTGTAATTGAATTTTTGGTGTGTAGGTAGATGACACTAAAATACAGGCCAAGTTTGAAAATCGGAGTCTGCACGTCAAAGGTCAAAGGTCACAGCTCATTATATATTCAAATTGGTTTCCAGATGATAACTTAATAAGTATTTGTCAGATTTTAAAAATTAGTGGTGTGTAGGTAGATGATACTAAAATGCAGGTCAAGTTCGAATTTGGAGTCCGCAGGTCAAAGATCTCAGCTTATTATATATGCAAATTAGTTTTCAGAACCATAACTTAATAAATTATCAATGGATTATTCTAAAAATTTGTGGTGTGTATGTAGATAAACCTAAAATACAGGTCAAGTTCAAATTTTGAATCCGCAGGTCAATGCTCATGCTAATTAGTTGCCACATATGTAACTCAATAAGAAATTATTACTGTTTGCATTAAGCAGGAGTATCCGTATCCTGTGGACACAGCAAATTTCTAGTTTCAGTCGTGTTCTACATCATGCATCTTGCTTCATTTGTCATAAATGATTCATGTGATCATCTTCTTGAAACACACAACTGGATTGAGACCAAACTTGGCAGGAATGATCTTTAGGGGTTGGGTATTTGAGGTCTCAAATGGTACACTTGGCCCCTCTGAGGGCCTATGGGCAGGGCCCTAAATGGCTAGAACTACATCATTTTCAAACATCTTCCCCTCTAGATTCAGAAGTAGTTTCACTAAATCACATTGTGTGTAGGATCCTCTGCAAGTTACAAACAATTATTGATGTTGACAGTGCCAGGGTTTCTCCAGTTGGGCTCTGAGGGATGACAGATTTTGTTATATGAAATGTGCAAAACTTGTAACATCTACTGGGTGACCATTTAAATTCATAATATGTCATTCTGAACAATTTTCGGTAGATTTAATGTTGTGTAATGTCTGGTGTGACAATTACTTTATGAAAGGTTGATGAAAAATTTGTCAGATTGACCAAAGTACTGACAGTAACAATTGAAAACTGTAGAATAAGAAGTACTGAAGTCATATAATACTACTTTTGAGAAACAAAGGGTCAAAGTTTTAAAATTTGTCTGCAGATCACAATTGTTTGAGTTGTACATCCAGAGTTGGTAAGTTAATTGACACAATTAAAGATGAATATAGGACAAAAAACAAACATTGTCACACTTGTCGATTTTCAATAATCAATAATGAATATTGTGGACTTAGGTACTTCTTCTACAAAAAACAAGGGTCTGAGGAAAACAAATGCATTTCTCAAATAAATGAATGTCAAAAACGCTTAATTGTATATATTTTTGGAATGTCCTCTGTAAGAGGGACAATTTGATATGCAATTTGTAACATTTGGATGTTGTTTGAAATTTGACCTCATTTGACCTTTGACAGGAAGTGACCGCATATCTCAGTAACGAAGCACAAAATACATGATAAAATAAATATTTTCTGAATCCTCGTAACTAGTCGAGTAATTTGATATAATTTTGAAGAAATTAGACCAAGTTAAAAATTTGACCCCGGTTGACCCCTCCCCTGACTCCTACTAGGGAAGGGTCACATTGTTCAAAATTTTGTCCAAAAATTTTCCTGCATGTAACGACTTCAAAACATTCACTTACTCAATTTCGTCAGAATGTGACTTAAGTACTTCTTATTCTACACAGGGAAAAAATAAATTCTTCTTTTCGGGGGCTACTTTTACCATTTCAGTGCTTTCCAGATATTCTTTTGTATTGAACCCTATGGTAATTTTAGGGGGCTCTTTTGGCCGGGGCGAAATCGCCTCGATCCCCCGTGTATTTTTTTCCCTGATTCTACACTCTGCAATTTTTTTTTTGTCCAGATGGGAAGCAATACGATGCCTTCATCAGCTACAGTTACACGGATGAGGATAGGAGGTTTGTCTTGTACCTGAGAACACTACTTCATCAGCATCATTACCAGGTGTGGCTGAGGGACATTGACGCTCTGACCGGAGAACGTAAGTATCAAGGGGTGTATAGTGAAATCTGTTGTAATACAGAATCCTGGAGGAGGAGGAGGAGGAGGAGGAGGAGAGAGGGAGGAGG
>JZLH01S0604869.1:19775-33531 GCA_001188425.1 Eucidaris tribuloides | reverse complement strand
AATTGATGGACATGTTGCGGGGAGTGGTTATGCCCACTGAGTGCTACTAAAATCTTTTTATGGTATTTCAGAATACAGTTGATTTTAAAAGTACTATTTTAAATTCTGTCATAAGATAAAAGTTACAACAGAAGTTACATTTTTTTAGAATACAGCCCCAGGGCTCATGTTCATCCCTTTTGTTGTTGTAGTAATTTGTTTTGTCCTGCTAGGATCTGCTTTGGTTTAATTGTTTCATTCAATCAATAAACAGATTGTTACTGAACAACTGATCAGATTTTAATGTAACTTGGGACAAGAGTGAACTACGAGCCACTGATAAACAGTCAGATTTCAGAGTTGAAAGGTCCAAGGTCAAAGATACACCTGCATGGTGAACATCAATGTGAAATAAGAATTGATTGTCGTATTGATTTAATGTCTTCCAAAACAGCACTGATGGCTGAAGAGATTGATGGTATGAAGGCAAGTCGTCGCTGCATCCTTGTCGTGTCACCGGAATACCCCCAGTCACGGCATAGTCAGGTCCTGGTAGGTAATATACAAATACACTCATGCTCATAATTATGGAATACTTAAAAAATATTTTAGAAGTTGCCATTTTTCCGTGAATGGTACGTCTGGGATTAATATTTGTTCACCCCAGGTAAAACAATAATAATAAGTATTTCAGGAATTTTGAGCATTTTGTAGCATCCGACTCGACACTAAAACCTGTGTTTATAAATGGCGGTGTTGTTGACGACTCACGTGATGGTTACGCGTGTTATAAGACTTGTAGCAGACACAATTCTGATGTTAATGTAGTGATAAATGACATTAGATTGAAATTTATCAGTTTTCTGTGTTGTTGTTTTAATTACTTTTATTTAATACTTTTTCAAAAATTGATATATAATTGTTCTTTCGCTCAAACGTACTTTAGTTTTTACTTAAGTCATGTCATGAAATCCAAAAATCGCTTTTGTGAAATAAACACTTGTCTCAAAAATTTTGGACGATATAGGAGAAAGAACTTAAGTATCAACAAACTATTTCATAATTATGAGCATGAGTGTACAGATGACTCTGCATAACTCTACGTCGCACAAGTCGATTTATCTCCCATGTCAAATATTTTTGACAGTCCCAATCTGTTCTGTGCTTTTTCAATGGGAAATTTTTCTTCTAAGTCGATTTATTTAATCGAATATCACCTATCTCGAACAATTTTTCGAGTCCCAAAGGTAGCAAACATATGTTAAATCATTCACCTAGGTTGAAGTGGCCACAACTGTCATTCTTGAAGGTCTTAATAGGTTGACCTTTTGATCTCTTCCTGTCAGCATGACCGCAAAGATGTCATAAATTTCCCATTCCCTCTCTGCCTTTCTCATTTTGACAGCATCCATTTTCCTATACACGTTTCTTCATTTCTAAAATAGAATTGTATACAAAACTGTAACTCAAATTTCGTCTAAGTTGACGTGATTTGTGTTGTCCCCATCGATTTGACTTAGGCAAAGTTTACTGTATATACTGATATGAGAGTCTGTGGTTGGAACTATGACAAGCCTGAGGGTATGTGGACTGTTCTATTTTGCACCCCTCACGAAAATAGAAAACAATCCACATAACCAAAGGCCTCATAGTTTCAAGCAGAGACTCTCGTATCGTTACATATTTGTTTTACATGTATATCCCTCATCAATAATGTAACACACTGTAATGTCCCAAAGAATGCACGGATAAAATAATAGCATATACAGTACACAAACATAAAAACACTGTATACACTTCTTCCACAAAATTGGTGTCTTCCTTTACAAAAGACGTTTGGTCAAGATTTGCTAGACTCAGTGAGCGTGCAAATTGCAAACAAAGCACTCAAACCTTTTTTTTTAATTGTTAGGACACAATTGCAACATATTTATAATGTGGGGTGTGATTTATGAATTTTATTACAACCCATGAATCTACTATTGTGGATTTACGTTATTTGTGACGTCAATCCGAATAAAGTCAGCTATTTCCAGATTAGTCTAAGGGCGACACCTCCATGGACCTAGTTGGAGTATCATCAATCACATGATGTGCAGTTAACCAACCAGGTATCAAGAAACTTACAATGACGGATATAACCAGAAATAGATCTTTGTTCATATTTCAAGGTCAACTTCAGCTTGGATGAAGAGGGTATTGATGGTGTGAAGATGAAAGAGGATATATGAGGTAGTGATATTAAGTGCATGGTGTTGGGTAACATTCTACTGTATACGTTGAATATTTTGCGGTGGTTTTATTTTCGCGAATTTCGCGACTTACTGAACACGAAAATTTTCACTTCTTGATAATCTTGTAAAAACGTGAATACAAATACAATAAAATCGTGAAAATATACTCTCGCAAATTCCTCGTCTTGAAGCAAAATCATGAAAATATATGAACGCGAAATATATGTTGTATACAGTATTTGAAATAGGCATGGGAGTCCAGAGTCAGTAATAAGCATACCAATCAACTGCAACGCGTCTTCATTTCTGTACTTAAAACGCAAAGATCAATGATGTATAGCAGTGTGATGATTTAATTTCTCAATTTTCTGAAAAACAGACCGAGCTGGCGGCAGACCAGACCCTGAGACAGAAGAGCAGGATCGTGCCGATACTGTACCGGAATGCGACCAAGGATGACCTGCGTGGGCACCGCGAGCTGGACAGGATCGTGAAGGTGCTTCCCTGCATCACGTGGGAGGAGATACAGGAAGAGGAGCAGGAGGATGGAGGTGAAGACGGAGGGGAAGGAGCCCCCATGGACCATGTCGAAGAAGAGGGGCATGTCCCAGGGGATGATGAGGCACACGTCATCATAGAGGACGGCGGGGTTGATATCCAAAGACATGATGATGATGTGGTTAATGGGCCTGGTATTGGTCGGCATGGCAACGGCAATGTCAACAATGAGATTAAGATGGAGAACATCAATAATGTAGATGCTCTACGGGAGGAGGAGGAGGATGTGGCTGAGCAGGTTGATCAACGGGTCGAAAGGATGCAACTTGTGGGTGGTGTCGGGGTAGCTGGAGAAAAAGGGCGTGGCCCTCAGGAAGAGGTGATGGGCATGGTGGAAGAGGATGAGGTGAGAATTGGGATGGAGGCAGACGTGGATGAAGCGCTCTTGGGTGTTGAACATGAAATTGATGTTGATGGGAAGTTGGCACTCGTGGCGGATGGAGACGATGTTGACGACGAGGAAAGAAATCCTGGAAACGACGTCAACGATGATAGAGGGATTCGAGTCGGGGAGGATGGTGAACCCCAGCAGCCTGTCGATCCGAGGGTCGAACGCGAGAACAGAAAACGGCTGAAACAAAGACAGAAGTGTGAAAAGAAACTTCTGTATAAGATGCCACCTAAACGTCCAGAACCACAGGCACTTGTGTAGCTTTGTGATGCTAAGCTCAAAGTTAGAATACAGATAACGGTAAAAATGTTGCAATAGATAAACATTTTGATTCAGTACTATATGAAGAATCTCTTTCTTTTTTAATTTGGAAGTACTAATTTAATAGTAATATTTTAAAAGTTGTCTGTATTATTATTTTCTTTGTCATCTTAAAGAATGAGGAAAAATTCTCATTGAGTTTATTTCAGTATTGGGTTTTATGCCATTACCATAACTGCTGAACAAGATGTCTGTGTATTTCATGCATCATCATATTGACCGTCCACTTTCCAAGATTTCACATCTGTACATTTCCAAACCAGTTCTTGAATTAATATATCCATAATAACAATGCACTACATCCTTGTTGAAAGCATCGACGTGTATTTGTGAAGACTTGAGAATAGTGGTGGAACCTATAATGAATGTGCAATACTCATTGCCCTACGTAAGAATAATTACTTGCCCAAACTGTAGATGTGCTTGCCCAGGGAACAAAACATTGTAATCTTTTAGTCCTTTTGGTAACTAGTAGCAGGGCTCGAAATTAGCAATGGCCTGGGTGCCATTGGCCACTAAAAATCCCGTCGGGCCACCTGAAAATAAAAAATAAGCCATATCGAGTGGCCCGGCTAGCCACTAGGAATTATTGCACAATTCATAGCTAGAACAAAGTGCGACCTGAACGACTTCATCAAAAAATGCAAATGTGATAGCTAGCGTACAATTTAATGATTTGCGCTCAAAAATAACATGGTGCAATGGGTGCACAACTGAAGGGTTTACCCTTTTCAAGAGTATTGTACTCACTCAGTATCTCTCTTAATGAACACGATCAAGAACATTTTATTATCAAAGAAATGGAGATGGTGATGATGGGCAGAACATGAGTGTAATTATATTCAAATGTCCAGGACATTAAATTGATGTTGCAAATCCATGTTTTTTAATGCAACATTTTGGCCACCTGAAATTGGAAAAAAAATCATACTCAGGTGGCCTGGCTGGCCACCAGAAAAAAAAGTTAAGGGCGAGCCCCGAGTAGATATTAAAAGTTAGATCCCACAGTACACATATTTCAGGTACAGGAACATGTGATGAAAACAAATGTGTCTGCTTACTGGGATATATCAACTTTCTAAATATTTCCACTAAGTATTATTACTACTACTTCCACTACTTCAGTACTACTGCTACTGCTACTTGTACTACTACTGCTTCTAGTAATTATAGTATTTAATTCAGAGAACTTACAAAAACATTTTTTCTCTCTAAAAATGCCATTATGTGCTAAAGTTATATTTGTATGACTAGCGTGATGGTCTAGTGGTTAGAGTGTCTGGCTCACATCCGGAAACTCAAGGGTTTGAGCCCCTGCCGACTTTTAAAAAATGGTACCTTTTGTTTTCTAGCCAAGCGATCAGCAATATAGAACAAAGAAGGGTAATAATAACATTTATGTTATGCAGGGCCAGCTGGAAGAGCAGTCTCTTTGACTGAAGTAGCTACCCTGGGTAAATAAGACATTACTATTATCATTATTATTGTTATGTTTTTAAAATATGCAAATTTCCATTTACCTCTCATTTATTGAGATATATTTGATTAAAACAAAATTATTTATCTTTTATCTAACTGAATACAATCAGATTAAGTAGGGATACATTTATCTAACAACTCTTCAAAGACCAAAGGTGCCGTCCTTATATTTCTGATATGTTTTTATGAAGCATGTTCAACTCAGTTTTGATTAATTATATCAGTGAGTTTATACCTTTTATACAAATTAGAGAAATTAGTAATTAAAGTATTTAATCCGCAGAACTTACGAGAACTTTTTTTTTCCTGCGGAACTACCATATGTGCTGAAGTTATTTTTGTATATTTTGAACATATGCAAATTTCTGTTTACATTTTATGTATTGAGATTTATTTGATTTAAACAAAAATATTGATTTTGTATGTGACCGAATACTATCAAATTTACAGGAGTACTTCTATTTAACAACTCTTCAAAGACCAAAGGTATTGTCTGTATATTTCTCTGATATGTTTTTATGACGAATGTTGAACTCATTTTTGATTAATTATACAGTAAACTTCGTCTAAGTCGAATCGCTGGGGACCACACAAATCACATCGACTTAGACGAAATTCGAGTTATAGTTTTGCATACAATTCTATGTTAGAGATGAAGAAACATGAATGGGGAAATGGAGGCTGTCATGACTAACAATGTAGGGGGAAAATGAGAAAGGCAGAGAGGGAATGGGAAATTTATGACATCTTTACGGTCATGCTGACAGAGATCAAAAAGTCAACCGATTAAGACCATCGAGAATGACAGTTGTGGCCACTTCAACCTAGGCGAATGATTTAACACATGTTTGCTGTCTTTGGGACTTGAAAATATGTTCGAAATAGGCGAAATTTGATTTAAGAAATCGACTTAAAAGATAAACTTCCCATTAAAAAAGCACAGAGCAAATTGGGACTGTCAAAAATATTCGACATAGGCGATAAATCGACTTATGCGAGTTATGCAGAGTCGTCTGTATTAGTGATTTATATCTTTTCTACAAAAAAAGAAACAAATTAAAGATGTATTACATTTCTATCCAGAGAGAATGCCAAAAGCAGTTGAGCCTCCTCTTATACTTGGTGTCCACTAGGGCACAGACAAGACACGGAGTGCAAACTTACCAACTCTGCAACCTATCCGCATATTCTTTAAAGATTCTGTTCAATGTCTTAATCATTCCCAATCACTTCCACACTTTCGGGAGAGGGCAAAATTTCCAGGTCCAAATTTGTGCGACGACCAAAAGTTGGATGCAGAAATGAATTTCCATTTCCCCGACACCTTCGGCAACTTGTCTGCATTGTCATGATATCGTCAGGACATCCCACCTTTCTGTTACACTTCCACCTCCTCCGCAAATGCTCCAAAAAACCTACATGGTGAGGTTAGCTTCGCCAAAGCATGCAGAAGAAACGCGGAATGATTCAGGAAAGTGCAGGGCAGATGCAAATATATTTACGCGAAGCTTTGGACATTTGCGTTCAAGACACGTAAGAGTCCACAAATGTTCTGGCATTTCTTTCTCTTTGCAATTGATTTGTAGGACACTACCAGGTATGTCTGAAGTCAATACACAGATATTCGTAGTAATGTACCAGGAAACGATAATTATCACACATTAACCTCTTGACGTGGACAGAATGTTGAAATGACATACTTTGCTTCCACAATCCTCCTTAATCTTGTCGGCGCTCTATAGTGGACGCCCGCTCTAAAGGGAAAAGGCAAGATTCAAAGTGGTCTGTAATTAAGGACACAATAAATTCAAAATCAAGTAGTATTGAAGGTTTCTGCCTTGAAAATTTTCACAGTCAATATTATCTTGTGTATAATTATAATAATTTACAAGAGTGCACTACTGTTTTGTTTTTGACTAAATGCAGGCTATTGATTTTCGATTTCTGTATCAATGTTTATGTAATTTTCAGGACATCATGCTTCAAACATTTTTTGTTTGTTTATGCATGGTTCCTACATGTCCTATGCAGTTACATGTATGTATTTATATGATGGAAAATGTATCTTGTTTTGTTAAAATGTTGTATAGTGAACAAATACAAAATACAAATTTGTACTTATAATTCAACTGGTATCTACAATTTATGAAGATTGCAACATGTGTGTTGCAATGTTTATATTTCAGATCTTAATACACTGCACCTGGTGTGCCTAAAGGCTCTGTCACACTGCGCCGTCTAACAATTCCGTCTGCCTCCGTCTAAAATATATACCTCGGACGGTGTCAGACGGTGGCAAATGGAATACAATAGAATGGAACAGAACGGAAAAGCACCGTCTGCCAACGTCTAGATACGTTTGTAATCCAGTTGAAAAACAAATTAAAAAGTCCAAGAAATATTTAATAAACGTACGCGTTTGTTTTTCAGACGGAATCGTTAGATGGCGTAGTGTGACAGTAGCTTTAATGTTAATTCCAGACATTTGATTTGTTGGTGCATAAGGAATTTTGTTGTTACATTCCAATATATGGACAAATGGTTAAATTTGCTCTCTCTGGCTATGCTAGTGTGTGCCAGTTAAATGAGTGATAGGGATTTGATGAAATGTTTTGTGCATGTTTTATGTATGTTTTTCATTTGTATTGTACAAGTACCGTAAAACTGTGTGTACCGTAAGAGTATTATGTAACTCTGTGCCTTGTTTGATAATAAAAATTATGATAGAAATTACTCAATTGCAAATTGGAATGGGGTGATAGAAAAGCTTAAAGTGAATTTGATATAATGCATTAAATTTTTGTATGTAGGTATGTCTTTCGTACCAAGTGCTATAAATCTATGCTATTATCCTATTTCATGCTTTGTAAAATGTAAAAGATTTTGGTGAAGTTTGTGACTAGGAAGATATTTTTTGTATATAGATTGTTAATTGGTGATAATGAAGCTCAAAGGGAAAATCGTCCAAATAAAGTACTTTATATTTTACTTATATTTTCTATATTTTACATCTGTTTGATTTATGTTTTAAGATGTAAATTTTATGATTGGTGTAGTCAAAGAATGTTGAACATACAAACACACACACACAAACGTATACATTAATACACACATAGGCAAAACATGACACATGTCCACATTTCATCACTCACATACACACAGACATGTACATATAGTACCTCCACGATCACAGTGTGTACCACTGTGTGTCTCAGTGGCTGTGGAGAAAAACTTTGCGTTTGCTTTTAAATGTAATTTCGAAAAATCAAACTTAATTTTCAAAACTTAATTCTGATTCTTTGTTTTCTTGAATTGCATTTAAATACAGAGTAATTTCTAGCAACAGGTCCTAGGTCAGCGGTACATTTAAATGTAAATACAGATACACACAGTAAGACGGACACAACCAGCGAGGCACACGCACACACACACACACACACACACACACACACATACACAAATATACACCACATACATACACATACAAGCACGCATACACAGACAAACTCACACACATACACTAAAACAGTAAATTTTCAAGTTCTCTCGTTAATTCACTTCATTCTGCGTTTCATGGACAATGATTTTGATATTGTAAATGCTAGAATTTAATAGTAATTAATAGTAAATTATTTCGTCAATGCAATCGACACTTTCTATCCTCATTTAATGAGATATATAATATATGGTTGTGGATGTATGCATCTATTTGTGTCTGTGTGAGCCTGTATCTGTGTGTTTGTCTGTATTTGCGTCTGTGTGTATGTACATATTTGTGTGTGTGTGTGTGTATGTGTATGTGTCTGTCTGTGTCGTTTCAGTGTATGTGTTTAGGTAATGTGTGTGTGTGTGTGTGTGTGTGTGTGTGTGTGTATGTTTGTAGTAGGTGTGGGTATGTGGTTAGTCGGGTGTTTGGAGTGTGTGTGAGTGAGTGTGTGTGTGCATGTGTGTCTTTGTGTGTTTTTGTGTTCCTGTATTTGTGTGTGTCTATGAGAGTGGGTGGGTGTTTTGTGTGTGTGCGTGTCCATTTGTCAGCATGTGTATGTGTGTGTCGTGCGTGTTTGTGTGTGTATGTGTTGTGTGTGGGTCTTTCTGTGTGTGTGAGCATTGGTATGGGGTGTTTGTATGTGTGTTGGCATGTGTGTCTGTATGTGTCTGTGAATGTCTATGCATCGTGAATGAATGCAATGTTTGGTGTGTGTACATGTGTGTTGGTGTATGTCTGCATGTCTGTGTGTGTTTCTGTGAGTGTGGGTATGTGAGTATGGGTTGTTTGGTGTGTGTGTGTGTATGTGTTTGTGTGTCTGCATATGTGTCTGTGTGTGTGTCTGTGGGTCTGTGAGTGTGGGTATGTGGGTATAGGGATGTTCAGTGTTTGTACATATGTGTGTGTCTGTGTATGTGTCCGTGTGCATCTGTGTGTGTCAAACACAAACACATACAAATACAAACAAAGAAATGCAGACACACAAGCACATGCAGACCCACTCAGACACACACACACATATTGACACAGACACACAGACACAGGCCTACACAGACGCACATACATGCAAACACATACACAGACACATAAAGTCACGTGATACATATACACACATATACAGACAGACAGACAGATGCAGACACACACACAAACACCTGATACACAGACACACACTTAGGACACACAGAAATGCAGACACAGACGACACACACACATATACGCAGACAGACATACACAGGGACACAGACACACAGACACGTGACATAGACACAAACAGACCCACACAGAAACATACATGCAAGACACAAACACATACACACACACACACACACACACACACACACACACACACACACACACACACACACACACTACCTTAGAAACACATAGACACATACAGACAGACACACAGACAAAGACATTTGAATCACCGTCCATGTTATCTTCTCTGCTGCCTGGTAGCCAGTGACTGGCGACAATATGCCGATAGGTGTTTTCATGGCACAAATTGTCACCAGGGAGGCCAAAAACTGGAATCAGTTCAGCGTCACAATTGTCGCTGTTGCTGCAACACCCGGACCTTGCCTTTTTCACAATCAATTTACCGGGCAATTTACACCATGTTGCAGACTTAACCTCTTCGTTGCTATCTTCTGAAGACGAACACTAAAGCACACACCGGGGTACATGTACAAGGAAGTCCAACTGCTACGAATTCATCATGGTAGAAAACTAGGGGGATATTAGGAACAAAATTCTCCATAAAGAAGGAAAAAAAGTAGGATTCAATCTACCAAAGTAGGAGGAAAGTATGATATTTATAACTAGTGTTTGGAGAAGTAACCCCGAAGAAAAGAGCGGAAATCCGCGGAAACGAATTTTCCTTCACAAACAGGTGATGATGATAGTTACAGTATAGTTAGCTCTCAGCAACAACCTGTCCAGATTACTCAGCTCCAAACAAATAATAAATCTATTTACAATGTATGTGTTTTTAAGGAAAATAAGGATTTTTTTTGGGGGGGGGGATAGGAAAACTTAGGATCTTCACAATGAGTAGGGCCAGTTGAAGGCCCGTTGAAGGTCTGAAATGCAAACATTGCAGAAAGGAGCGCTGCGCGTAGTTTGTAAATTCAAGCGCTGTCATCCTAGTTTTAATGCGTGTGGTATCGAAGATGAATTCTACGAGTACGATTACGAAAGCCGGTTCATCAGAATACCGCTACCATTCACCGATCCACCAACGTCACACGACCAATCTTTCGTCAATGACTTTGATTTCAAAGTGACGTCAGAACACGTGGATTCCAGGCCCCACAACGGTGGTCAGGCGATACTTCAGATGACATCGCGGCGGTCGATGACTACAACAATGCGTCCATCTGTGTAAGCGACTTCGACGAGGATATGATTTCCTTGTCATGGGCAGAGTCCTTCCACAGCCAGACCGACCTCGAGGCTCGTGTTACGGATATCACCGACACAACGTCCAACCTCGACCCGACTGTAGAGGAGGTTGACGCAGCGGACACTGTTATTGAGAAGACGGAACCCGAGTTGTCCAAGGACAAGAAGAAGAAAGGGAATCGTTCTCTCGGTAAAGGCCGCATAATCATCATTAATTTGAGTGAACAATAATGGAAACAGTATGCAATGACGTTATTATATCCACAGTGATGTGTATCTCTTATGGGGCATGGAATTTCTCAAGAATTCTTAAAATATGTAAGAATTAGTTAGAGTTAATGGAAGGATGAATCAGTAACCGTAAAATATTATTATTTTTTTGCAACTTATAATCTTTTAACTGTGTAATCTATATATATATTTTTTAAAAATGACTAAACCTGCATTAACATAGTAGCCTACATCTTGTTCATTTCTTCGACGTTTATTGAACTGTTACAAATCCCCCCCCCCCCCTCCGCTTTTTTGCAGTCAAACGTGTTCGGAAATATTGGCGTCGTCGTGCCGAGAAGAAAAAACGAAAGAAGCCGAAAAGGCTGGGTGTGGTGGACACCAGAGGGCACACTTTGTGTGTTTGTAAGTAAAGTTAATGTCATACTAGTTACATTCATCTCAAGTGCTAATATAGGTTTTTCGCTCATTTTTAAACTGTTTTCATCAAATAATGAAAACTTTCAACTCAGATTCGTCTTGAGATGACAAGGTGATGCAAATGCTAAGATGCATCACCGTGACATCTCAAAGTTTGACAACTAGTTTGACAACTTTTCCGATCTGTGTAACACTTTTGTCGCGCAATTTTGATATTCGTCAGTTACAAGACTTTGTCGATCACAGTCACAGAACGCAGGCGTAATTTCGTACTTTAGCAACCAGTTTCGTTAGCATGATAAAGTTTCGTCTTTCCAAAATATTCAGACAACACTCGCCCTTTCTCTGTATTTTTCATTTTAACTTCTTTCCAACTAACACCCTCATACATAATGAGATTATATCCTCAAACTTACATTCCCAGAGGTTACCATATAGATTCCTACAGGTTTTCTCTCTATCTTCGGATAATATGCATCTGGAAACATTGCAACACAGTGAAAGGAGGTTTGAACCTTATGTGGGTTCCAGGATGTTATAATAGAAAAGAGAGCATCATTGCAATGATGCTACACGGCATCAGTGCCTTGAATGATATCATTCGTATGCAAATTATTCCTATTCTTCTTCTTCTTCTGCCGTAAATGCAATAGACTTAACATATGCTTTTTGTGGCGTCTGTTTAGGTCCCTTCCTCATGTTCATTTCAGCCCAAATTTCGTATGTCCATGACCATGTGAACTTGATCATTGAACTCTTCATTTTTCAAAATCACTCATGCGTGACCATCTAGACGCCATTTTCTTCATTTTCAGACCAAATTCTTAACTTCGATTGCGCCAAGTATCGTTGAGTGATTGTCTTGCTACTTTGTGTGCACATTCAGGGTGGTTATAAGCAGGGTATCAGCGACCCGGATTTTTGAAATCACTCATGCGTGACCGTCCAGGCGCCATTTTGGCCACGTCCTCTCTTCTTCTTTTTATGTGCCTTCCTCACGTCCATTTCATTTCAAATTTTGTAGGTATGTCAGTAAACACGTCTTCTTGATCACTGAATTCTTAGT
Organism: Eucidaris tribuloides; assembly: GCA_001188425.1. Lineage (NCBI taxonomy): Eukaryota > Metazoa > Echinodermata > Echinoidea > Cidaroida > Cidaridae > Eucidaris > Eucidaris tribuloides. Next base: position 20,959 of record JZLH01S0604869.1, on the reverse strand, counting down.
TTTTTGAAATCACGCATGCGTAATTACCCAGACGCCATTTTGTCCATTTTCTCTTTTTCTCAAGTTTATGCCCATTTCAGCTTATATTTTGTGGGTGTGTCCATGGTTATTTTATCTTGATCACCAAGATCTTCTTTTGGGAAAATCACTCATGCATGACCATCCAGGCGCCATTTTGTCAATAATCGATGTTAGTCTGTCTTCCAGACCTGAGTTGCACTATTTTGCATTTTTGCAACGTATTAGCCTATGTATTCTCATTTGAGAAATCTAAGACCGTGTAAAGTACAAAACCAAAACTCTGTACAAAGTCCCATACGCAAAATTAGTCTCTCTTTTAGACCTCACCTGTACAAAGTCCCACAGGTAATGTTAGTCTTTCTTCCAACCCTCAATTTGCACTATTTTTCTAAGTAAGGATTATTCCCATTTCAGAAATGTAAGATTCTATGAAGTGCAAACTTAAGAGCAGTCCCATAGGCAATGTTAGTCTCGTTTTCAGACCTAAATTTGCACTAACCACCAATGTAGGCCTATTAGTCTTTCTTCCAGACCTCAATTTGCAATTTTACAGAGCCTTGCGTTAAGGAGTGTAAGAACATATGAAATACAAAACTAATAACATGTACAATGACCCATAGGCAATGTTAGTCTCTCTTCCTGACCTCAATTTGCACTGGCATCATTGCAAGTACATCGTTTTAACATGATTACATTTCTAGTTTTTACTCGCACTATCGCCAATTTTATTGTACATAAAAGAATTTTGCGTGCACAACTTCGTTTCAATCACTGCACCATCACTTTGCTGTCACCGCAGATTTCATCCCAGTTTAGAAAATGGAAGAAGCTGCTATTGTTATTGTTCCTTGAAGAACAAGAATTTCGCCATGTTGTCGTTTAACAAAACTTCATCCTTTATATTTTCATTATTCCTTACAATTTCAAATTATTATTATTATTATTATTACTATTATTATTATTATTATTATTATTATTATTATTATTATTATTATTATTATTATTATTATTATTATTATTATTATTATTATAATCATCATCATTATCATCATCGTCGTCATCATCAACATCCTAATCCTCATCATCCTTACCCGCCTTATCATCATCATCATCATCATCATCATCATCATCATCATCATCATCATCATTCATCATCATCATCA
>JZLH01S0604865.1:17148-31642 GCA_001188425.1 Eucidaris tribuloides | reverse complement strand
TGGAGGCTTTGCTTGTTGATACAGTGCACTCTCGCTAAAAAGAAGTCCTTGGGACCCGACACATTGTTTCTTTATAATGAACTTTCTTTATATCAGAGTTGCAAAAATAATACAATACAAAGGAAACCCAAGATATGGGACCACAGATTTTATTTCTTTATAATGAAATTTTGTTATATGAGTGTTCTTTATAATGAAAGTGCACTGTAATAATTAAAAATTGTAATCACCAACTTTCAACAATTTATAATGGCCCTCTAAGTGGAGAAATAGCTCTCTTTTGTACAGTGCACTCCCATTAGAACGAACACGGTTATAACAAAATTCCTGTTACAACGAAGTAGAAATTCAGGTCTGAAAATTATTATCTATATTTAAAGATGCAATATAACACTATGGAAGACCCGTTTAAAAAATTGTTGAACTTTGCTATCTGACATATCTGACAGTGTTTGAATGGACAAATAAACACCCTAGAACACAAAAGTTTGGACAGATATGCTGTCACTAGTAAAATATGTGCAGATACAACTTGGCACATTAATTATTCTCAGCTGATAGGAAATTCTGCAACTCAGCAGTCTATGGGGGAATACTAGAATAGTCTCTCAATGATTTTCACTTTTTCAAAACACTTAATGATCGTTTTAAACTGCAATTTGTTCAGGGCTTCATTTTTATACCTTATCAGAGACACTGGTAGCATGGGGAATTGTGTAGCTCAGATTTTTAAAGTGGAAACATTGTTATACATGTACAACACCTTTAATAAACTTTAACTGTTCGGTTGTAACAAAATTTCGATACAATGCAAGAAAACTGCTGGTCCCGAGGACTTTGTTACAATGGGAGTCACCTGTATCATGTTCAAAACAAAACTGAGGTCACTATAACTTACTTGCAAAATAACAGTATGACCCCTTGATGAATTTGTACATTTACTTTGCACAAATTTAACTGTCTGTGAGGAGATCATATTGTGGGTCGGATATCAAACTTTTGACAAAATATTACACCTTGTGTCTGCCAAAACCTAAAAATTTTACAGATATTGATTTTATTTTATATTTCGCAAACACTTATGAAAATGCATGATTTAATCAGATTTAATTTACTGATCAGTAAAGTCAATTTAATCTGATAGTTACTATTATTACTTGTGTATCATGAATTAAACTTAGATTTCATGGAAATCAGTATTCCACATATGTGTCTGAAATGGCAATGATCTATAAACATGTGAATCACTAATCTATTAGTATTATATTTTGCAGAAGTTAAACATATGTTCTACTGATCTTGTGCCAGGCTATACTGACTGTCAATTTCATATAAGTGTGTGTGTGTGTGTGTGTGTGTGTGTGTGTGTGTGTGTGTGTGTGTGTGTGTGTGTGTACATTGATGATGATGTTGTGATTGATTTGTGTGTGTACGCTAATTGTGTATGAGATTAAGATGTTTTATTGGGGGGGGCGGAATTTAGGCTTATCTAGGATATAGCTTGAGCTAAAAATAGTTTACAAATAATAAATAAACAAAATCAAGAGAGCACGAAGATGATCGATTTTACTAACGTTTTTTTATGGGTGCTGGCAATATTGGATTTAGACATGTAAACTGTTAAGGTTTGTGTGGTAGTCCACCCTATAATTTAAATTGCATCTAAGTTAGGGTATAGAGTAAAAACAAATGGTAAATGTATATATAATCATTAACAGATTTGTAAATATATTTCTGCCAGTTGTAGGTAGATACAAGTTAGTAAGTTGGAATTAATTTTATACATTGGCTACGCTATTATCGCAGCGTTTCATTGTCTTTCACAGAAAATATTATTTGGTTGAGTACGTTATGATTTAAACTTTAATTATATTTATTAGACTTCTTATTTATATTGATTCAAAGATACGGTGTGGTGGAATACACTAGGCTGTAAACATTTGTTTATGCGGACAATAGCAATAAAGCTTGTCGTAATTCATAAGAGTTATAGCAGAATTTCGCTGGCTGGATTATATAGGTCGTAGCATATTACTGCATACAGGAAGTGTAAACCTGTATGATTGTAGAACATAGAAGCACAATGATCAGGTGATAAAAGGATTAATTATGTATTATGTCAGTAATAGAGTTGTGTAAATGTTTCTTTTATTTTCTATAGGTTGGATCAATAGTGTATAGTATATAGTAGTGTAGAGTAGTATCGAGTAGAAGTATTCACATGATTGAAAATAAACACACTATTCTGTGAGTCTGGGAGACAATCGTTCTGACAGTACTGTGACTCTCGAGAGTTACAAATAGTAAAGTACTTATTGTACTCTCGACAGCGGGAGAATAGTAAAGTACTATTGTAGTCTCGACAGCGGGAGAATAGTAACAGTCACTATTCGTACTCTCGACAGTCGGGATCGCCGATTTGAGCTTATATTGCAAAGCGAATGAATCGTGTGTAAAACACATGTAGCCGAACGCTATTTTTTTCCGTGCGTGTGAAAAAGTAATATACCGTGCTACGCGTCACATATTATGGGAAGCTCTTGGCAAAGTTTTAAGATTAGATCAATTACAGGTGGGTTACGTTCGATCAAATTTCGCAGTTAGGATTATTTAGTGTATAAATAAAGATATGAGCGTAAAATTAATATGATAGTTGTTTATATTGATTAGGTTTATTGGATAAGATTGTATCTTTGAGCATTAAATCGTAGATGTATAACGTTAATCTGGACTGCAGCTATTCTAACGTCCTATCCGTATGAAGTAAAAATATCGTCGCAACCTGATACTTGTCGTCGCGACATACAACTCTCAACTCTACTCGTAGGGACTTACGTAAATTATACTCATTATTTCATATTTCCTTGTCTTTTCTTTTGTGTAATTGCGTGTTAACTAGTATTACGATATGACGGATATAAAACTAAATACTATTCTGATGCGAGAGTCTCCTGTTATTTAAACTTATAACTGAGCCACCTTCAGAGTTTACTGTTGACTGTATTACCTATTTCCCTCGGGCTGCGCCTCTCGGGATTAAATAGTTACATGTCACACTGTAAATCGGCTCGTCATCAGTTTCAAGCGACCTCGAACAGAGACTCTCGATATCAGTATAATTATTAGTTATTAATACTATTATATAACTTCAACCATGCACCTTTTGGTAATGAACCTTTTTGAATGCTACGATTATTATCTTTTGTATAACTTTGGTCTCCGTCTATCGAACAAGGAGGACGCGTGTGTTAGAATTATATAAACTCAATCATATCAGCCAAAATTCAGTTAAACAGTATATTTTATATAAGTCAAATGATTATATATGCATTCTTAAATTTTGCTTGCTAATTTATATAGGTATGTGTTAGTACTGCGCACAAATATAACTAAAGTCTCAGCTTAACAGTACTTTGAACAAATACCTATATATTCGATAGCACATAAAAATTTATAGTATATCGTGGGCTAAATATGTAGGGAGCAATCAACCTCATCTTAAGTCGGCAATAACAACTGCTTAACAGCTCCGGTTTTCTATGCTTAAGTGAATGAAGCTAGTGATATAAGTTTGGATATCTTGTGAATTTGAAGCTATTTTGGCGATTCCAGCGCCTTATAGCTGTCTTACTCTCAGTCGAGATCAACTCTAAATTTCGCATAGAAATACATCTTATCTGTAAATATTCGCGTGAAATCGCTCTTTGCTCATTTAATATTTACACCGCGATGGTTATTTTTTTAATTTTTTAATTTGAGTACAAGTTATCAGGACGAGGGCGAGATTCGTTCTCTGTATTTAGACGACGCAAAAAATGATGATTGTTCTGTGTATGTCCGAACAGAATTATATGCGGTCATATTCAATTTATAACATGCTCTCAAGATGAAGTGGCAATTATCTGAGTGAGTAGCCCGTGTTCTCTCGTAGATTAATTATACGGATAATGGAGAATGTTTATCAACATAATAATAAATCATCATTGCCACTTATTTGTTTTCAAATGTTCCAAATTTGATATAGTTTCATAATTCGTTCTTAGCAAATCGCGTGATGTTAGTCATGACCTATCAAAATGCCAACGACTTCCTGCACTGGCGCTTGGTTTAGCATGTATCGCGTCTTTGAGAAACGCTCACACCTTTGTGGAGGCAAATAATTGCCGATACGTCCGTGGTTTTGGCACCGAGCGTTTGATTTCCCGATAAAAGTAACAGCTATTGTAATTTTATAGTACTTTGCCATTTCAACTGTTTCAATACAGTTATTGGGTTATTTACATTAGGTATCTCGCACTTTAAGCAATATTTATTGCTATGTTATGCTTGACTAGATATTATGAACGAGGGGAATTCATTTGTGTAACATTTCGTCGAATACCACAAGATATTTCGGTTGTTTGTGGCCAGCATTTTTCAGTATGGACAGATCCCAAAAATTCATAATGTGTGATCTATTTTTACTTTTATTGGTTTGAAATTAATTAATTTTGTGCTGTTTGAACGGGCAAAAGGTCCCGACAATTTCAAATCTAAAAAAAACATAGAAAACCAAAAGGTTGACAAATACAAAGAATACAATAAGAAATTTGAAAAAAAAACCCAATAAAATACAACAAAATATAGTAGACACTCTGCCCCAAGTATTGTATTGTGATGGATTTTTATTTTCCAGTATAATAAAAATTGATTAAGAGCCTGATAAAAAGAGTGTAGCGCAGCGGACAACGCTCTATCCAAAAATTAGCAGTGTTGGAGCACACTTTATTAGGTCGATTCTATATCAGCTCTATATGAAATTAAATGATTTTATGCATAATTAGCATAATAAATTGATATGAAATTAATGTCCTGGTAATCTAACTATACAGTCATGTAGTATTACGTGATGGGTAACAATGCGTGCCGATTTTCCGTGGTCAAGCGAGCAATTTTCCAAGGTCAGGGGTGACATGAGGAAGTTTGTCGGTAGTGAGACCGAGTATACCGCGGGGCGGGGGGCGGAATTCCGCCGACGCTCTACCGCACAGCTGATTAGTAATGACTATATAGTTCCAAATAACACTAACCTTTTACCAAGCCCTGAGATTAGGGTTGAAGGTCATTTGTTTTAAATAAAAACAGCCTTGGCTCGAATAACTTACTATGAGGATAAGCACATAAAATAATGATAGTAAATTAAAGAACCTATGTTTGAATGACAGTGTACCATACCTTGTATCATTTTGAATTATAATGAATTCAAACTAACCAAGATAAATATAATAAATTAATTAAAAAATAATATATTATCCATAAAGATATGAATAATCATATAATAATAATAATAATAATAATAATAATAAACTATATGTATGATGAACTAATCAATTATACAATTGAAAAAATATATCACATAAGATACAATAACATATTGAATATGTAGAATTTATGTAATATAGATTAGTAGTCTAATAAGTTAAAATTAGAATATATGATTAATAATAATATAATGGCAGCAATAAGAAGTGTTAGATTATCTTGAATACAAGTTGGAACCCAAGCTCTTAAGTCACGGGTGATAGAACGTTGAACTATGTGATGTTCTTTTTCCACAACATCTTAATGTGTATTGAGTTTAATAAGGTATGAATTTCCAAATTGCTTGAAATTGTAATAAACTGCATAGATCACACTGCCAAATAAATCAAAATACTATGGCTCTGTATTTGGTGCCATGATTTTTATGTTAGGAAAAGCTTATATTAAATAACCTCATTCTTGACAATAACTCGAGTACTACTCTCCTAAGATCAGGTCTTAATCCATCAATGCTAAAAAATTACTGCAAATATGTTATCGATACTCTCAACAACAATAAATAGACATTGGAAATGTTGAGGAGGTATAAACACAGACCAAGAAGAATAATTAATTAGAGGCAATCTGTATGAATAGCACATAGATCATTTGGTATCAATATATAAAAGAGATAAGATAATACAGAAAAAGCTTTCACTATAAATCACATTCTCAAAAATATGCAAAAGGTGTTGTTTGTAATGCCTCATTCAGTGCTTTTTCAGAAGTTACAGCAGAATATGAATGATTACAACTGAATCTGCTACTAAAAGTATTGAATAGAATAAATTAGGATCATCGTGCAAGCTGACACTCCATCTCAACCCGGTAAAATGCTATAGGGTTTCTGCGCAATGTTTGTGTGAGCATGCGACTCTATTGGGTGACTGAGTGGTAGTGTTTGTATGTATTTAGTTGTGATTGATTTAAGTTATATGTATTTTGATGTCTATTATTATTATTGATTGTTATGATTGTATTATAGTTTGAAATTACTCTGTATTTTGTAGTTGTGTATTGTAGTGTTGTATGTTATGTGTTATTGTATTGTTTATGATTTGTTGATTTATTTATTAGTGTATTTAGTTAGTTGATGTATCTTGATTTTTAGTTTGATTTATGTTGATGTATTGTTTGAATTTTGATTTGTAGTTGTATGTTGATGATTATTGTATTTTATTTATTGATATACATGTAAGTGTGGTAGTTTTGGGTTCCGGCTGAATATGTGTAGTATAAAGGTAAGAAAATATCACAGGCTATCGCTCTGGGTTTGAGTGTTGTTGTTACAGCGATCAACTGTCATTACAGCTGAGCTTTGACGTTGAATATGTTAAGTCGAGCGTGTGTGGTGTGGATTGGGGATTAGTGTGTGTGGTCAGAGATCGTGTGCTCGCCTCGACCGTGTTGGTAAGATCTGGTGATAGGCATTTGCTACAGTCACAGGGGCTCAAAGGCTATTAGTTTTGATGCTGAGTCTCAGAGCATAAAGAGATTGCGTTCGGCGCAGAGATGTATCGCGATGAACAAGTAAGTAATTTGCAAAGCACACTCCAATAAAAGATAATTAAATTATCAAACCACATTACACTCCGTATATAGAGCAAAAAACTGAAGACAATGAAAATAAAAATATCGGTTAGATGTCTATATAAGGCGAGCGTAAAAAACGCTGGCAACAACCGTATGGGGCTTGAAATGTGTTTGTTCCTTATATTATTAATATCTCTGCACAGGAGAAAACAAAAATCAAATGTAATGAACAAGACCCGCAACAATAAATGAAAATGTAAAGAAGTTAAAATAAGAGGGGTTTAAAATAATAACATCCTTCCGTTAGCTGTATGCAAATTTTATCATACCTTTGTGACAAATGTTGCTCTTTTGCCAACCTAATCAGTATCTGCCGAAATGCTTGCCCGGACAATAGCCAATAACTAATGTGTTGCAATTGCTTATTTTTTTTTTAATGTGAAATGTTAATTCATAGATACAGTTGAAAACAAAGCTTATCACTAGGCGCTGCGCCAAAAATATTCGAAAATGTGAATATCATCACTCATGCTCATAATTATGGAATATTTTAGAGAACATTTTAGAAGTTTCGCCCATTTTTTCGGTGAAACGTGCATCTGAGATTGATTATTTGCTCACTGCCCAGGTAGAACACTTATACATTTAAGAATGTAGCGTCGACTCGACACTGAAACCTGGAGATGGCGGTATTTGTTGATGTTGTTGAGGTCACGTGGTGTTTTGTAGCGCGTTATAGATGTAACAGACAATTTCTGTATTTTAATTTAATGAAAAGTGCGTTAGATACAATTCATCAGGTTTCTGTGGGTTGTTTATTTAATTTACTTTATACTTTTTCATGATTTTTGGTGGATTTTACAAACACTAATAAATATGTAATTGGTATTGCGCTTGACGCTCAACGTATTTTAGTTTTTAAATTTAGTCATCTCAGGAATACCAAAATTGACTTCCAACTACTGCGTTTTTTGTGAATTAACACTTGTCTGGAAAATCTGGGATGATATATGAGAAAGAACTGTAACTTATATCAACAAAATATTCCTAATTATGAGCATAGTAGTGTATCAGAACGGGGTCTGTTACTCGTCGTATACCATTGAGAATTGAATAATACAATTTACAATTAAAACAATCGGATTTCGTATTCACGCTTTCAAAATGAGATTGTAAAAAAGAAACGTTTATATCTCAGAAGTACTGTATACGATTGTGATGGATTGTGTTATGGACGAAAAAATTACGGGTATGACCTTGCCAGTACCAGATGAGTTTTAATTAATGCGTTCAACCACAGCGAGGTGCCTGTTTAATAGTTCTGTTTTCTTTCTACATCTCATAAATGTAAGGTCCTCGCTTTCAGGTGTGATGCAGTGGTTATTATTCCTTAGCGAACGAGAAGTGTTGTTCGCGAGTTTGCTGTTGCGTTGAGTTAGCCATGCGGTCATCATTCCCAACGCTTACGTATGAGCTGGTCCTGGATATTTATCACAAAAATTGAGTAGGCCTACGTACTATATAATGTAGCACACTTGTTATTCCATAACGCTACTGCAATATTTGCATACTCAAACATAACAAACCGGTTTAAAGATGAGGTTTTAATATTTCAACTCAACAAGATTTACTTTTCCTTTGATAATCAAGCGGAAGCCATTTAAGCTGTGTAACTTATTGCGAGAACTGTTCATGGCAAAAAAACCCCTGACTCCACGAAAGACATGATTTCCGTTTTCTCTTGTAAATATGATTTAGAGTCATTATATCAAATTCCATGAATATTAATTATTAAATAACGACAATCACTAGAAACTCATGATTTCTCGAAGTCAGTGTGAGTGTTACGTAGATAAAATTGGTAGTTAATCTTTGCAGGAAGACGGAGGGAACGCTTCACACATGGGGAGTGAATTCACAAACAATAATGAAAGTGACCTGATGGGGCAATGTTAACCGTTATTAACGGTCCGTTCATTTTTGAGTTCACGGGTAAAAATTGGTCCAATTTTTGTCTCAGTCGGTTATAAGAATGATATTCAAATTTCTCTTGCCAAATGTTTATAAGTAAAAGAATTCTGAATGATACTGTCGATTTGGTAAGACGTTGATAAGTGTGTGATACAGCAGTCTGATCAATAACTTCGTGTTCTAGGAGAGACTAAAAAATCATATAATAAGATGGAAACAGGTGGAGGCGGATCAAAATGGTAGAGGTCTGAGGGAAAATTTTAGCGGAGAGAATACGAAGGAAAAGAAAGCGAAAAGTGAAATGATCGAGTGGTTTGATATTATCACTTATGATATAGAAGGTTGCCAGCAGCACATGTGCTTGATATAGCATTAATTTACGCGATGAATAAAGGACATTTGGGTTCTTGTGATTTAATATTGCAAATTATTTATTTTTCTTGGTTATTGGGGATGAACTTACTAATCAAAAAATAAACATTCTTTTACATAATAATTCTGACTGGCCAAACACACTGAATTGCTATGTAACGGAAAATAACTAACAAACTTAGAACATTAATAATAGATATAGGGTTTGATCAGTCAATTATGCTTAGCTGAGACTAGAATCGACGAATATCCTGTGGGACATCTCCGAGTGGAATTGGTATAGCTCGAGAATCTAAGATGTAGTTAGTTAATCAGTTAGATCATATAGATCTGATTCAATATTGATAGTTCGGGTTCAGATGTGAATTATGCAATGATTTATCTCTGACTGATTTATATTATTTCAGTAGAGCAACACTTCTTTCTTGTATGTTTAATTATTTTTTTGTGTTTTATATTTAGATTATTGTTCTGGATGTTACTGCTTTTGTTACTTATTATTCGCTTTCTATCGAAGTTCAGGGCCCTGTTAATTTTCCTTGGCTATAAAGTTTCTTATAGGCAGTGTGCGTATTGTGTCTCATTTATATAGAATCGGTTGTGTTCAGAATCCAGAAATTGTATCCAGTGTGGAAATTATGGGCTGTGAAAAATGGCATTAACCAAGGATACTTGCAGGGGGAGTCCTAGATTGTCTGTTGCAGTCGTGGATTTTTTTTAGTTGTTATTTATTTTTTTGTTTGTTATACAATTTGCTCATGTTTTGTGTAATAGACCCTATCCATAAACAATCTAGAACTATAGGGTGGCACTATGGTAAAATCTTAAAGGAGAGGGAAAACGCCTAAATCTACTGAATTGCACGACTCATAGGCGGTGAATACGGGGAGGGGGACGTGTCCCACCCCTCGATTTGGTTTTGCCTTTGAGGATCATCTCTCCCTCTCTCTCTTGATCGATCGTTTGCTTTTCTGACAGATGAAATTAGTGTCTTGGTGGTCTTATTTTAATGGTGATATTTAATATAGATCTCCCATGTGTCTGCAAACTTGTGGGGGGGTAGACAGAGGAGAGGCGAAAAGTGTAATCTGTTGGAAATAAGTTCCCTATTAAACGTATATTTGGTTAATGTTGTGATGATTATGTAATGTAATTATTGAGTCGGTAGTTGGTTGGTGCTGTAGTGTAGGGGGCGGGGGGGGAGGGAGGCTGGGTCCTAAATTTTTAAGCAGCGATAATTCGAACATTGTGAAACAAATGGTGAAAAAGAAAAGCTGTAGATATAGAGCATCGAGGTTTAAATCGTCTGTAACTGTATGGCTCCCACGTCACACATTACCGCCCTGATCCATTGGACCCATATCCGCATGCCATTTGTGCCCACCACCTCCACTGCTTTTTTCCCACACGCCTAGGGGAGTCTATTCTGATGCTGGTAACATTATTACGTCTTCGATTTTCCGTCCCCCACTCGTTAGCATGAAATCGCCAGCACTCCATAATTGTACTCTGTCAGATATTCGCCGCACCCTTCTGAATTTCCGTATTTGCTTTCATAGCAAGCTAGGTAGTACGCCGAGACAATTTTTTGAACGAAACTAATGCCGTCAGAGCTATTATCCTGCTGTGTTAATTAATGCAATGCAGATTGAATTGTATTTTTTTTTTGGGGGGGGGAGGGGGAGGTGGAGACGCGACTGAGGGCAATATAGGAGCACAAGAAATACGCAAGCACTGAGGGAAAGGAGTACGCTCGGTTTAGGAGCACAGTACAGGGGTCCAAGTAGTAGCAAGAGTGGAGAGGCCAAAAATAAGCAGTTTTTTAGTTTTATTGATTTCGTGATCACAAGAATATGTATGCTCTGTTATGCTAGGATGCTATTTCTTGTAACACAATAAAAACGCTTCCATCGTGCAGGATCACTTATCTTGGACCAAACAGTAAGTGTCCAGTCCATTGTGTTTCGCCTTCTATGTGTCCCAGGGGTGAAACTCTTTCAAACATCTGATTTTTTTAAAAAATAATTTGGAAATGAATGTTATGGCTGGATGCTAGTATTACTCAGACGTATATAAGAATTAAGAGGCTGTCTATTATTACTTAATCTTATGGGTGCGTTTAAAGGAGGCATTGAGGTTGCGCGGTGAGTTTGTCTGCCTGAAGTATGTATCTTAAACTACTCGTTTGACGGAAATCTAAAATAGTGAATCGCTAATCGTTTAACAATGATGTTTACTGTTTATGAACGCGATTCCAGTTTAACCCGGCGGTGGAGGGGTTCGAAACCGCGGTTCGATTGCAACAATGTCCGGTAGCACTGCCACGGCTTTGTTAAATTTTCTTCAATCCCAACATGTGATCCCATATATCTAATACAGAAGCTGTATAAAGCAAGTTGTATTTATTCGTGAATCGGATTGGGCCAATACGCATATAGTTTGCTTTCATGAAATAGAGATTTGAAGACTATCTATAAGGGAGGAGATGTCGATCGTATACCCAATCGATCATCCCTTCTAGAGGAATAAGATGAAGGTTGTTGGGTTCGTTTATTTGGTTTTTTGTTCACCACAATCGATATAAAAATACGAGCAATGGACTAATATTGACTCGCTCAGAAGTAAAAGCTTCACTGGCTTCTGCTGTTTATATCCTCATCATATAAGGAGAAATATATTAGTAACTCCTATATCGTTCTTAATAATAATTTATCATTATTGGGTACATTGACTGTGTATACTCGCGACTTAGTACTTATTAAACCACAAAGCAACGTGTGTAAAAAATGGTGAAAGCTATTTAAGGCATATGGTAGGTGGTATTATTTTGGTGTTGCCGAAATGTGGCGTCAATATACTTCTTTCATACACTGATTTCGAAAACGTTGAAAACGGTACATTTCCTGCGACTCCACTCACGCTCAACAACGATGCAATCATTGTTCTATTGGTATTATGTACAATACATTGCTTCATAGTGTATTAAACAGGGACAGGGCAATGACAGAAGATTTTTGTCAAATAACGGTTTTTAGTTCATGATCAAAATTAAATTCGTAAAGGCGTTAGAAATTTAAACAACAAAATACCTTTTATTTCTTGACATGTATAATCATATATCGAGAAGATAAATTTCGATTGGACTTTGATTCATCCTGGCATACAGTATCTCTTTTACATATATAAACATGATGATTTGAGTAAAAGAGACAAATAAATCGGGCGCCCACTGCCTTTGATAGTTTTCCGAAACCTTGTGCGATCGATTTTATTTTGAGTTAGTGTGCTAAGTAAAAGATGTCAACTGTGGTGTTTTAAGAAATGCTGCGGAAATGCTGCCAACAACATATAACAAAAATATAGGTTTGACTAAAACATCTTTTGCCGGGAGACCAGTAGAAAAGAATATACATAGTCGTTTTCCGTGGTTGATCTATTTGTTCTGACATAAATATATAATAATATTGTGTGTGTTGGTAACTTGCGTCTAAATTACCCTTCTTTAGTCTTTTGGGTATTTTCCGTATGTTGTTTATTATCGTTACTGGAGGATAACTAACTTACGCCAAAATTAATAAATAAACAGATTTGCGAGAAGGTGAAGTAGGCAATCGAGAATATTCATGGCATGATGAAGGTGAGCCTGAGCCACACGTATAACAAAGGACAATAATAGAGGCGCAAAACGCAGACGATATAACTGGATGGGTATGTGAGTGGCATAGTATATTGTGACTCAGAGTGTGTAACTGTTTATATGCAGCAGACGGAATGCAATAATGTGTAACTTGTCTTTTAATTGGAGGACACGACGCAACAGCAGCGCACACCCGTCACAACTCTACTAAAAACTAGAACTACGACACTAAGTCACTAACAATCGATTCACTCAAATCAGCATATCACCACCATGCATGACGCATACAAATAGTACCGAACATTTCTCTTTTGGAACTTCCTGTATGTTTACCCTACCAACGAGTCTATCGAAATTCTAAATATGGACTCCGACAATCTCTCGATAATTCTCGATTTCCTCGTCAAGTTTTGACTCTTTTCGCGACGATATAGTCGTGGGAAGAAGACACCAAGCGACGATTGGGCGAATACGAATTTCTCTTCGACGTACATGCGATGTCAGTGAAACGAGGAATTATATGGCCTTATTGACCTAGCACACAAGCGATCGTACGAGAAGAACGACCGGCACACATATCTGTGACACAGGAATTAAACATGACGAGGGGGGGTCGAAAGAGCGGACGGGCGTAAACACCCCAAAACACCAGAGGTAGGCAGAGTTACTCCAACGGCATCAATAGGAATATCCAGCTCGATCAGCAATAACACACATAAAACGGAGCGACACTTATTGAGTTAAATCGATTGATCTCGATCTGATATGCAACATTGCAATTGATTGATTCGAATTGGATTAATTCATTCATTCATTAATTAATTTTGCCTATTTAATTGTAGGGTCAGAATAAAGGTTTATGTGGGGTGCAACTCAAGTTTAGCACCCATTGAAAAAAAGTTCTAGTGAGCACCCCACCCTGGGAATTGGGGCAAAAAGGGGGTTTGCTGACACTTATTACATCCACCCAACAACAACATACACACCATCAGGAAAGCAAACCCATACACAAACATCGACAACACAAACACCCACAACGGAGCAACAGTGAAATTCACAACTACAATAACACATATTTCAAATTTCAATTTAATTAGTTGGTTTAGCCTATCAGGGTTTATGGGTGTCTATGTATATTATAATTGCGGGTTAAACATTGACGTATGATAGTTGATCGATCAGCGCAGTTTTGGTTAAATCTTTAGAAGTTTTGTATGAAAGAAACCTCAGAATGGCAAAATCGAATTATGGGAAGATAGTCTTTAGAAGTATATTGTGAGCTTTTCAAAGAAGAAAGCAGATATCATTTGTCGGACACGATATTGGATTTTTCATATTTTCTTATAGGTGAAATGGTTTAGATTGTGTATTGTTAGGGCATTGGTAGTGGTGAAAGTTCTATTACAAAACGTGATGGATAAGTTATCGCCTTTTTTATTTGGGTTGAGAGTATCGGTTAACACGTTTTCCGCTAGTTGAAAGATATGGTTAATCGATCCTACATAAATAGTGTTTTGATCAGTGTCGAAAAAATGAGCCTGAAAAATGCAGCGTAAAAAAATCATATAATGGTTGTTAAAAGTAAAGCGAATATTGTAACATTGGCAGTTCCCATTAGGCTGATATTTTCGAAATTTTAGA
>JZLH01S0604865.1:2431-17123 GCA_001188425.1 Eucidaris tribuloides | reverse complement strand
GTGTGTGTGTGTGTGTGTGTGTGTGTGTGTGTGTGTGTGTGTGTGTGTGTGTGTGTGTGTGTGTGTGTGTGTGTGTGTGTGTGTGTGTGTGTGTTGGGGGGGGGGCAATTACTTACTGGAATATGAACTAAATAGTTAAATACAAATAAACCAAACTAAAGAGCACAAAGATGTTACGTTTTTTATGGTGGCATACCTTTACATGTACTTGCCATTGGTGTATAGTTTTGAAGTATATACTATAACAGCCAGTGTAGAGTAATTAGAGTTGAATAATTTCTACATTGCTAGTCATACGTTCATTGTCTTCCGAAAATTATGACTCTAATGCCTTATAATCTTAGTCTTTATAATGGCTCTATGTGGGGAAGGCAATAAACTTCTATAATGATCAGAAATTCTCCATATTGCATATACCCGGTATTCACTGATAGCAGATATTATATCCCTCATTGTAAGTTTCTTTAATTCTGGTTGGTCAAAAGTATGTCACATGATGAAAAATAAACACACTATTCTGTGAGTCTGGGAGACAATCGTTCTGAAAGTACAATAGTAAAGTACTATTGTACTCTCGGAGAGTACAATAGTAAAGTACTATTGTACTCTCGACAGCGGGAGAATAGTAAAGTACTATTGTACTCTCGACAGCGGGAGAATAGTAAAGTACTATTGTACTCTCGACAGCGGGATCGCGATTTGAGCTTAATTCAAAAGCCGAATGAATCGTGTGTAAAAACACATGTACCGAACGCTATTTTTTTCCGTGCGTGTGAAAAACATTATAGCGTGCACGCCCATATGGAAGTTTGGCAAAGTTTAAGATTAACACTGGGTTATAAGTTCGTCAATTTTGAGTTAGGATTATAGTTAAAATAAGAATGAGGATTAAATTTGTTTTATAGGTTTATGAAATTGATACTCGACTAACGAGAGTATACGTTAATGGAATTGCATCCCTATCCGTACTGCAAGTAAAAATATCGCGCACCTGTATGTCGTGCGACACACACTTACTCGTAGGGGTTACCGTAAATACATTTCATTTTCCTTTCTTTTTTCTTTGTGTAATTGCCGTGTTATTCGATGACGGATATAAAACAAATATATCCTACTGCTGAGAGTCTCTGTTTGAAACTATATGACGGCCTCGTTCTGTTGAGCTGTTTACTATTTTCCTCGGGAGCTGCGCCCCTCGGGAAATCAAGTACAGTCCACGTTAACCTCGGTCATCGTGCATAGTTTCCAACCAAGACTCTCGTATCAGATCATATTTGCTATAGCTATATATATCAACATCCTGGACTTTTTGCAGTACGTCTTGTTAACTTTGTTCCGACTCGGAACGGAGGCGGCGTTGTTGATTTAACACAGCCAATCAGTTTCAGTTGTATTACCCCTTTTTCTTTCTTTTTGTGTGGTTGAACTAACAATGCTCCACTTTTGAGAAATGTTCCATGTAGACACACATGAAGGAAACTCTGACTTCATCTTAAATATAAAAACTAAGGTGGAATAATGCGATTGCAAAATCATGAAAACAACGGAGGTTTTTAAATACCGCATCTTTAACACGCACAAATGAGATGTCGGATGCGAACAAGTCGGCAAATCACACCAGAGAATGGCAATTATCTGAGTGCAGCCCCAGTGGTCTCTCGTAGACAACTATACGCGATATGGAGAATTGTTTACACATAAAAAAAATCCCATTGTCACCTTATCTGTTTTCAAATGTTCCAAAATTTGATATAGTCACTGTTTAACCCTAAAAACGCTGGGGGGGGGGCGGAATCCGCCCCCTAGACGTTTCGCGCAAAATGTTTGCGACGCGCGAAGCAGTTGCCACGGCGTTTCGTGACTTTATTCTCTCGAATGTCGCGCATCTTTTGAGACCAAATTTACGACGTCCGGGTACGCGGTTCCCAAGTTACGTAACATTTTGTACTTGCATGTCACCCCAAAAATCGCTCAAAAACGTGATTTTGTGTACATTTCCAATACAAATTGTGTTTTCAGCCAAAATTCATAAATGTATGATTATTTTTTCTTTTATTGGTTGAAATTAATTAATTTTGTGCTGTTTATGACCGCAAAAGTGTCCCCAACAAATTTCATCAAAAAAACAATAGAAAACAAAAGGTTGAAAAAACAAAGAAATACATAAGAAATTTGAAAAAACAATAAAATACATAGGAAATCAATTTTGATTTCGGATTTTTTCAAGTAAACTTGTTAAGAATGCTAAAAAGAGTGTCCAGACACAAAAATTAGCAGTGTTGGAGCTTTAATTAGTGATTTACGGCTTAATTATGATTTTACGCATAAATTAGCATAATTAATTGATATAAAATTAATTCCTGGTAATTAACTATACAGTCTTGTAGATTACGTGATGGGTAACGTGCGTGCCGATTTTCGGCGCGATCGCGCGATCGACGGCCGAGATCTCAGGGGGGGCGGATTCCGCCCCCCCCCCCCCCAGATATAGCATAGCCAAAAAAAGCCCAGCCTGATTAGGGTTAATGGTCATTTTGTTTAAAATAAAAACAAGCCTTTGGCTCGAATACATTTTGAGGGATAACACATAAAATACATGTTCAAAATAACGAATGTTGATGAACCAATACCTGTATCTTTGTATGTCAATCCAAGATAAGTCTATATCTAAAATATCTCCAAGTAGTCATGTAAGTTTGGACTCTTCCATGAAATTCCAAAACATATGATGTGATTTGTATGTGTGTCTGTATTTGAATACCAGAAGTTAATATTTGATTGAAAAGTCTTGCCATGAATTAAAGGAGTGTTTCCCCATTTGTTTAATATCCAAACACTTGAGGTATGATATCAGTATGCATAACTCAATACTATCTCCATATTTATGTTGAAATCAACATTTTGAAAACCTATTGCTACTAAATACAATATGTGACAATATGAAATCAATGTTTTTACACAAAAGACATAAGAAACATTTATCATAATGTCAAAACTTGATATTAAATGAAATTTTGAGCCTGCATTCAGAGACATGAAGATAAAATGTGATATCTATAGAAGTTGAGTGACACATGTAAAGGAAAGCATGTTTGTATGTTTGACTGTTTGTGTGTGTGTGTGTGTGTGTGTGTTGTGTGTGTGTGTGTGTGTGTGTGTGTGTGTGTGTGTCGTGTGTGTGTGTGTGTGTGTGTAGTGTGTGTGTGTGTGTGTGTGTGTGTGTGTGTGTGTGTGTGTGTGTGTGTGTGTGTGTGTGTGTGTGTGTGTGTGTGTGTGTGTGTGTGTTAAGTATGCTTGAGTGTGTTCACTGTATTGTGCTGGCGTGTATCATAAAGACCCTCACAATTCAATAAAATTACCAACAACTGAGAAATCTAGCAAAGGAAACTAAACCGTGGTGAGGTTTCCTTCTTTATTCCGGGAAAACAAATTATGTATGAAAAAAGACCAACAAATAATGAAAATGTAAGAAGTTAAAATAAGACGGGGTTTAAAATAATACATCCTTCCGTTAGTGTATGCAAATTTTATCCATACCTTTGTGACAAATGTTGCTCTTGCCAACCTAATAGTTTGCCGAATGCTTGCCGGACATAGCAATAACTAATGTGTTGCAAGTTGCATTTTTTTAATTGAAAATGTATTCATAGAAACAGTTGGAAAAAAAAGCTTATCACTAGGCTGCAGAAAAATATTCGAAAATGTGAATACATACACTCATGCTCATAATTATGGAATATTTTAGAAACATTTTAGAAGTTGCCATTTTTCCGTGAACGGTGCATCTGAGATTGATATTTGCTCACCCCAGGTGAAACAATTATAATTTAAGAAGTAGCGTCCGACTCGACACTGAAACCTGGAATGGCGGTATTGTTGATGTTGTTGAGTCACGTGGTGTTTACGCGCGTTATTAGATTTGTAACAGACAATTCTGATTTTAATTTAATGAAAAGTGACGTTAGATACAAATTCATCAGTTTTGGGGTTGTTTATTTAATTACTTTAATACTTTTTTCATGATTTTTGTGGATTTACAAAAATAATAAATATGTAATTGGTATTGCGCTTGCGCTCAAACGTATTTTAGTTTTTAAATTAGTCATCTCAGGAAATCCAAAAATTGCTTCACATACTGCGTTTTTGTGAAATTAACACTTGTCTTGAAAATCTGGGATGATATATGAGAAAGAACGTAACTTTATCAACAAAATATTCCATAATTATGAGCATGAGTGTATCAGAAGCGGTCTGTTACCTCGTCGTAACCATTAGAATTGGAATAATACAATTTACAATTATAAACAATCGATTTCGTATTCAGCGTTCAAATGAGATTGTAAAAAAAGAAACGGTTTATCTCAGAAGTACTGTATACGATTGTGATGGTTGTGTTATGACGAAAATACGGTATGACCTTGCCAGTACCAATGACGTTTTAATTAAGCGTTCAACACAGCCGAGGTCGCCTGTTTAATAGTTCTGTTTTCTTTTACACTCTCATAAATGTAAGGTCCTCGCTTTAGGTGTGATGCAGTGTTATTATTCCTTGAACGAGAAGTGTTGTTCGCAGAGTTTGCTGTTTGCGTTGAGTTACCATGCGGTATCATTCCCACGCTTACGTATAGCCTGTCCTGGATATTTATACACAAAATTGAGTAGGCCTACAGCATATAATGTACACACTTGTTATTCCATAACGACATGCATGGCATACATCAAACATAACAAACCGGTTAAAGATGAGGTTTTATATTTCAACTCAACAAGATTTATTTTCCTTTGATAATCAAACGCGGAAGCCATTTAGCTGTGTAACCTTATTGCGAGAACTTTCATGGAAAAAGAAACCCCCTGCCTCCCACGAAAAGACATCGATTTCCGTTTTCTTTGTACATGCATATACCACATTTCAATTTCGCAGTGTCGAGTAAATTGGTAAGTTAATCTTTGAGGAAGAGAGAACGCCCATATGTTCAAAATAGAAGTACTATGCAATTTAACCGTTATTAACGTCCATTTACACCAACGTTTGTCGTTTAGCAAGAATGAATCTTCTCCAAGTTGTTACAGGTCTGAATGAAAGTCGAGCGTTGATTGGTCAGTGAATCTCGTGTTCCGGTAAACTATATTGTGCAGAGGTATAGAGGTAGAATTTAGCAAACTCGAGAACAAACTGCATTTTGTTTCCTTTAGTGAGGACAGCACATGTTGCTTGATAGCACTAATTTGGAGAAATGAGACTTCTTTGACAATAATCATTGCTGCCAAACATGAAGCATGTCGGATAAAACCCTTGGACATCTATCCCGTGCATGGGGTTGCAGTATACTAGTATTGGAAGGCTGCTGTTGGAATCATACTTCAAACGTGGTTAGTATGATAATAATGACTTTTTGTTGAATTGAAATTTGCATGATTCTCTGTTATATAGGAGCCAACGCAACCTTTTCTTTTTGTTATATTTGTGTGTTTATTTTGTTTGTTCTGCTTTGTTTATTATTCGCTTGTAATCAGAAGTTCAGGGCCCTGTTAATTTTCCCTTGGCTATAAAGTTATAGGCATTTTGTTTCATTTTTGCTTTTCAATTCAAATTCAGTAATTGTCTGGTTATTTTTTCTTGTTATTATTTTTTGTTTGTTATCCATTTGCTATCGTTTGTGTTCAATAGACCCCTATCCATAAACAAGTCTAGAACTATAGGGTGGCACCATGGTAAAATCTTAAAGGGAGGGCGAAAACGCCTAAATTACTGAATTGCACTCATAGGCGGTGATCCCGGGGGGACGGGGGGACGTGTCCCACCCCTCGATTTTTTTCTGAGGGGATCACCTCCCCCCTCTCGATTTTTTAAGCTGAATATGTTTTTTTTAAGCATTTTAAATAGATCTCTGTGTCTGCAAACGCGTTCAAAAGGCAAATGTAACGGAAATAAGCTATTAAACTTTGTTAATGTATGTATGTATGTATGTATGTGTGTGTGTGTGGTGGGGGGGGTCAAATTTACACCTTCCACTTGTTAACAATGACAAAAAATGTGTATAACACGCGCTTTTTTCCCACACGTTGGTAACATTATTACGTCTTCGATGTTTCCGTCCCCCCACTCGTTACATGAAATCGCCACTCATAATTACTCTGCAACTCATCCCCTTCTGAATTTCCGTATTTTGCTTTCACTACAAGCTAGGTAGTACCGAGACATTTTTTGAACGAAACTAATGCTCCTGCTGTGTTAATTAATGCAATGCAGATTGAATTGTATTTTTTTTTTGGGGGGGGAGGGGGAGGGGAGACGCGACTGAGGGCAATATAGGAGCACAAGAAATAACGCAAGCACTGAGGGAAGGAGTCCGCTCGGTTTAGGAGCAAAGTACAGGGGTCAAGTAGTACAAGAGTGGAGAGCCAGAAATAAGCAGTTTTTAGTGTTGTTGATGTGACAAAATGTATGCTTTTACTAGGTCTATTTCTTGTAACACAATAAAAACGCCTTCCACGTGCAGGACACTTATCTTGGCACCAACAGTAAGTGTCCAGCTCCTTGTGTTTGCCTCTATGTGTCCAGGGGTCGAAACTCTTCAAAACTCTGATTTTTTAAAAATAATTTTGGAAATGAAATGTTATGGCTGGATGTGACGTACAGACGTATAGTAAGAATTAAGAGGGTCCTATTATATTTAATCATGTATTCTTAACGGTGCATGAGGGCGTGTTTGTTCCTGAAGTAGATCACTATACGTTTGACGAAATTAATCCTGTTAATCGTTTAACAATGATGTTTACTGTTATGACGGTTCCAGTTTACAACAATGCTCCGACGCTGATAAATTTACTTAACAAACATCTGATCTAATCTACTAAGCTTATAAGCAAGTTGTATTTATTCGTGAATCGGATTGGGCACGTGCATTTCATGAAAATAACTTCTATATCGTCTAACCCAATCGATTATATCAAGATAAGATGATATTGTTGTTTGTTTTTCCCCGATAAGCAAGACTTTACTCGTAGAAGCATGTTCGTGTTCTCACAATGGAATTATGCCCGGCTAATTAATTCATTATTGGATACATTGCCTGTGTATATGGATATATTATTCAAACACAGCAGGTTTGGTAAATGGTAAAGCATCATTTCTTTTGGTGTGCCGAACTGTGCGTCAAACTTCTTTCATACATCTGTTCGAAAGTTGGGACATTTCCTCGTCCACTCCACCTCAACAAAATGATCATTGTTTTCTTTTGCCGGGCGACCAGTAGAACGAATATACATTAGTGTTTCCGGTCTCTCAATAATATTAAAAATCGTGTTGGAACTGGTATAGCTATGGATTCGATTTAATCGATTAGATAATAATTAGAAAATTATACACTGAAAAGGTCAATGGCAATATAACGCGAAGTACTACGCACCCGTATAACAAGACAATTGAGACGCGATATAACACGTTGTATTGTCTATAATTGGACTAATTAACTCTACAGCGGACGGATCAATAATGGTGTAACTTGTCTTTGATTGGCGTATTTGCTAGATAGCCTATCTTCTACGTATTCTTTGAGCTAAAATAGTCGATTTTTGGCACCTCTGTATGTTTTTCCGAGTTGCCTGAATCTAATCATGGCTCGAAAATCTTTAGATCATTCTCGATTTCCTCGTCAAAGTTTTGACTCTTTTTCCGACGATATAGCGTGGGAAGAAGACACCAAGCCGACGATGGGCGACTACGATTTCTTCGACGTCATCGATGTCAGTGAGACGAGGAATTATATGGCCTTATTGACCAGACGATCGTACAGAAGACGACCAGCATTTGTACAGGTATGACGGAGGGGGAGGGGGGGGGGGGTTTAAACATCCCCGGTCGGGAAGTTATCAGGCCATACAGGATTCTGTCGGGTATAATAACGGAGGATTTGATTAATTGATCGATTGATTGATTGATTGATTGATGGATTGATTGATTGATTGATTGATTGATTGATTGATTGATTGATTGATTGATTGATTGATTGATTGATTGATTGATTGATTGATGGATTGATTGATTGGGGGGACGAAGTAATAATGATAATAAAGTAATAATAAAAAAATATGGCAGTATCAATCCGGAGACTTCCTTGTTCATTTCTCGAACATCGGGAAGAGGGTGGTCGTATCTACTGTTGACCTGTTAACCAAACTTTCACTTTCGTTTTTAGATATTATTTTCACAGGGGCGGAGGGGCAATTTGCCTATTTAGCATCAGACCGTAACCTCCGACGTTTATTTATTGTTAAATGCTGGGGTGGGGCGACAAGTCAACACCCAGCCCCCAATAATTCGAGCCCTCTTTACATAATCACACATGTATTATCTGTAACCGCTGACAATAAGATGTATGTATGTATGAATATGTAATTATTTTCCGATTATAAGAAAGAAATTACAAACGGCTGGATAGCCCGTATTCAGCGGTGCGTCGATCATTGACACCACTCTCTCTTCTACCTCCATGCCTGCTTTTAAAATACACAATAATATACAAATATAACATAAATAGATACGTAAAAGTACACAATTACACATATAACTTAAAGTGATTACAATTTTAACAAAAGCATCGAATTTTCTAAAGGCCCTTCGTGATACCACCCCTCCCCTAAAAAAAGGTACCCTAATTACATAATCTTGGAAAATAAAATTATTAACATTGTCATTACTATTATAATAGGGCCTACAACTACACAGGAATTATTTTATATCATCGATATTCTAAACTGAATAACAATACACTTGGCAGTAATTTAAAATCATTTGACAAAGTATTATATTCATAATAATATTCCTTAATACGTTAATACGTTTCCTACTTTCAATTTTGTAGGTGGCGAATCAAATTGAGGAAGAATTTCGACTCAAGTACAGCGAGAAAATACCACGGATGCACAGATTCTGGAACTTCTTATTATTCTATTGTGACGTCATTTATTATTTCATCCAAAAAACTACTTGGAAGTTATCAAGTGAGTATTTCAACGATTAAAGTGAATTATAAAACCTGATGAAAATGGCCATGGGGATTCTGTACGAATTTGCAAAGTTAGATTTTTTCTGCACATTAGACGTGGTTTACACCCCAGGAAGAAAAAAAATAAACCTGGAAATCATCTATTCGAGCAATTCATGAGAAAATAATGACGGTTCAAAGATGGAATATATAATGCGACATAATTTTCCCAAGGTATACGCCTAAGGACAAGTATCAAGCAAAATAGAATTTCAAGATCTGTGGTGCTTTACTTGGTAGGCCTATATTCACTTGAAACTAATGTATCATGAATACGAGTATGGAACTGTATTAATCATCAAAATTGTAAAGCATATTGTTTATTTCTTTTTTAGGGGACACTCTCGTTTCTACGGTGACATTGCTCAAAACTCAAGAAAAAAAAACTAAAAGAAATTCTCTTAGCATTAAACATTCCTAAAATAAAGGAAAATTTACAAACTACAACAATTTACACTTCACATGACTGTGCGAGCAGTCAACGGCAGATGGCGTTTGTCTACCCTTTTCCAGAGTAGATTTTGTACCGGCATCGTTCCGCTCCGGAGACTCCGGAGGCATTATTGGAAGTACGCATTGCACACTGTTAAAATGGTCCGAGTGGAATTAATCCCAAAGATTAACTAAAAAAAAACACGAACTTTTTGTTCAAGAAGCTCAGTCACAATCCATTCATTTACAGGAGTTCGAATGATGAAAAAAATCTAACTTTAATCGCATCACTTGCGTTTTTTTTTTCATCTCTACAAATTTTGATCAACGTATATATTTATTGGCCTAAAACTTTATACAATCTTATTTCTGCGGAGTCAAAATTAACCCGAAATGGAGTCCACTACAAACCTATTCTATATATTCCAAGTTAAAGTGACTTGGATTTCCGAGTGAATTCCATTCTTAGTTGACGCCACACCATTCCGAGTCAAATTAATTTGAAAATCAAAGTCACTTTAACTCGGATGTGAGTAGGCTCCCAGTTGATTTCATTCCGAATAAAATTTGTCCCCGCAGAAGTAAGAGTGTACGTGTGTAAATTCCATGGTCAAATGCCTAATTTTACTGGTTTTACAGCAATCATGGAATCTCGAAAGAATATTATTTTGCCAAAAATGGTAATGGTAAACTAATTGTTCTTTTTTTAAGTGGAGGCTGGATATATGATTTATTTGAGTTCATTTATCTATATCTACGTGTATAATTGCCATTATACATCTACTGTATGTTGGTCACTACGTCATTGCTGCCTTGTTTCTCCTTTTATTCGACACTTTGCGTTTGGAAAATTTTCGCTTTGACTGTTTTACATCAATAAAAGCAGGAAAAAAAACATATTCGGCCTGCTGAGATTATCTTTGAACTTAAGATTAGATTAAAGTTGTTCAAGCAGTATAAATTTGTACAAATTGTTCATTTGTATTTTCGTGTGTATTGGTAAATAGTACGACACAATGTTGGCCTATATGAGCGAACGATTAAGATGAAAATACAGTGTGTATCAAAAAAAAGTAAACACTTAGTAAAAAATTTATATAAAAAATTCTCATGATTTTGAGATTATTTTTTTATATGAATATGTTACCTTGGACCTAAGCTATCTTATGACCTGTTGGTTTTGAAAGTATTTCACGCATGAGTGAGCACAGCCCACTTTTGTCCAATCGGCCAAAAATGCATTTGCGCACAGAATTGCATTCTAATGGTCAATGTTTAATGCCTTGCAGACCGATGCTGCAGAAGATTTCATCTGATGTGCATAAGTATTGAATCCTCAGCATGCTCAGAGAAGAGCTTGTATCAATTCTGTCATCAGAAAGACAAAAATAAAGCAATGATTCAGATACACCCCACTAAAGAAGAAGAAAGTGTTATGTTTGCAAGATGAACTGTGAATTGACCATGAAAAAAATGACATTTTCTTCTTTTTTACGCTGAATCATTGCTTCATTTTGTCTTTCTTGTCACAGAAATGATATTAGGTTTTCTCTGAGCATGCTGAGAATTCAATACTTGGGCACATTAGTTGAGAACTTCTGCAGAACCGGTCTGTGAGGCATTGAACATTGACTATAAGAACACAATTCTGTGCGCGAATGCATTTTTGACTGATTGGACAAAAGTGGGTTGTGCTCACTCATGCGTGAAATACTTTCAAAACCAACAGTGCCGTCAGATAGCTTAGATCCAAGGTAACATATACATATTAAAAAATAATCTCAAAATCATGTGTTTTTTTAAATAATTTTTTTACCGAGTGTTTACTTTTTTTTGATACACACTGTATAATGACAGTTGCGTAACGAGAAATTGCTTGTTTTGGTGGTACACACGAGTTGAAAGAGATGTGCCTAATTCCGTGAGTGAGAAATTATTTTGAAATGCAAACATAAAGTGCAAGGTGCAGGGTCTACGTGCTGTAAGAAAGAGTTAATTACCAAGTTCAACATAGTCGACTGTTGAAATGTTTTTTTGTGTGTTTTATTGTAGTTAATCATTTGTCATTCAAATTAGCCTATACAGATTCTGTACGTGTCTGTATACCTGCTATACCATATGGTTTCGAGGTATATAGTGCACTGCATAATTTATAATTTTCTCCATGTATTAAAAAGAACTTATTTGTTCTAATTCTGTAATCTGCTGGTAGTTTCGATTATTACAATACAACATTATGACGGAAGTATCATATCTGTTTACAGGGGCGTCAATCCATATTTCGGATTGAGGGGGCAAAAGTGAAAAAAAAATGTCCAAAATTGTCGGCGCACTACGCGCGCCAAATTGTAATACAGAATTTTGCGCACAAAAGCGCCGAAAAATTGACAATTTTGTATGTTTAATGCCATGTTTAATGGTTTTATAGTGCTTTTCAATGCTTTTTACAACATATATTTGTATTGCATATTATGAATTTTTCAAATTGTCCAAATTAGTGAGGGGGGGGGGATGGCAAATCGATATGTTTGCCCCCAAATTTTTCATGGGGGCGATCACCCCCTGCCCTCTCCCCGGATCGACGCCTCTGTCTGTTTACAGTTGTGCGTACACAGGTAGTACAAATATGCGGAATGTGATAGAATATGATACCGAGGTTTCCAAGAACGGGCGAGGGTTTAGAAATTTTCAATGGCATCAAAATACCATGTTTTTTTCTTCATTTTTGGAAAGAGAGAATGGTGGAGAAAGAGGTGTCATCGCGCTAATGTGGCAACATGTGTTTATCCGACTCTACTGTAGAGCAAAAACAACATCAGAAAAAAACCCACTAAGTAAAACAATAGGCAATAATATCAAACAAAATTGGCAAATCGAGGTGACAAGCAAAAACAAGACAAAACAAAACAAAACCGAGGCGCGGTAGACTGAAGCAGCGGTCGAAGAGTGTCCTGTGTTTGTGAATTGGGACGGCCTTAAGCAACAATTGTGCCTCACCACACACAAGGCGGTCTTGGGCGTAGTAATAGGACAATCTTGGAAAGCTATACCATGTACACTCCACACCACCATACCACACAGCATTAGTAGTTCTTCACACAAAACACAAATATATTCCACCCCATCACAACAACACACACCAAGATTGGGTTTGCCGCACACACGGCACTCACACACACCACACACACGCATATGCAACTGATCCACCCAACGGGGTCAATCAGGCAATCTGATTGAGGCAGCTTTGACACAACACACGAGCACACAACGGTTTTGTCACCGTTCGACGGGCATATCGCAGCGCACACAACAACAACACCACCACGCACCGCAAGTACCATAACCACATCCATACCAACACTAGGAACAATCACATATCACATACAAACCAAAACCACATGCATGCTCAGCAGTATCATAGGCTTTATTAAGAAATCACAGCAATTCTTTCCCACGACAACCACAGTATACGCAAACTTCACATTTCTCAGCAGCAACGCAACAGCATTACACACCACACACAAGAACTCAGCAGAAAATTATTCGCACACACCATCCACAAACAACGCACACACACACACACTCCACACATCGACACGCACACGCTACACACCACATTACACATTAACACAGTGACACCACACACCACACAAGCTACACACACAGCACATACACAACGCCGTTGGGCACACGGGCACACAGTCGTACGCCACCACACACAACATCGACACACGCATTGGTCCATCACATCATCATCTCCCCCTAGCGCGTGAGCCGCACACGCACAGCACACCCAACAAACATTTAGCAAAGAGGTCTCAGAGTTTCCGCAAAGAACTTCTGGATCTATACGAATCGATTCACAGACTGGTTTGGCACACTCTATAGCAAAACTGGGGGGGGCGGGGAAGAAGGCAAATTGATCATAAATCGCTTACCACCCTTCATCATCTGCACCACATCCCCACCCCCCTGGTGAGCTGCCCCTGCTTTCACCAAGAGCAGTGATGAGGCTACACCTCGCATATATTTTTTTTACAATCATGCTTGCGCCACCCCATTCCACACAAACCCGATGCGCCAATTTCAATGACACTCAACAAGAATCTTTTAGGCAGGGACATCTCTTTTGCAGCTTTCAGAACAGCCACAAAACGTCACTTTTGCCACTAAAGATCACATAAAAAACACGTGTCCGCTGAATTTGAAGATCAGTAATTATTAGAATTGGAAGAGACCTACACAAAATAACGACCCTAGGTCTATTGCTGTTGTTCGAGGCTATAGGTCAGGTCAGTAGTAATCGAGAGGTAATGCATACATAATTCGTGTTCATAAATGCATACGTCCAATTTGTTAATTTGAAATAATGTAATGAAACGTCCCCCTCGAGTTTTTTATGTTCGGGGGGGGGGGGGGGTTCGTCGCACCCTCAGACTTTGAAACAAATTTTTGTTATTTCGAACGTATATATGATGAAACATATGTGTATCAGAGTTTTATCAATTACAGGGGAGGGGGGCAGATTGTCCACTTTTTAACGGATAATTATGTTATACCCAAGGCGTTTTCCGCCGCACGAAGGTAAATCATTATTTCGTCTTCGTATTGATGCTTCCCCCGCCCGCCCACCCATAGTGACTATGAAATCTCCGATACTAGAAAGTAAACAAGAAGTGTGGCGTAAAGCAATAATTCAAGTTCATAATAAATATTACTCTATTTATCAATCTCTTATCAATTAATCCATGTTTGATATATGTTAGCGTGCAAAAGAGATGAATAACTGTCTTTTATTCACAAAGGTAAAATTGTTGATTTGGTATGTTGATTGGTTTATTAACTCTTTACACGGCGTATTCGCATCCATGCATGCCCTGCGCTTGCGGGATTGCATATTCACGCCTCAAACGTAGAAAACGATTGTATTCACGCGAATTCACTGATTTTCGCCACACTAGCAGTAGTCTCTTGTATTGTTACATTCTCAGTACGGGGGTATTATTGTTTAGATTCTTAAGGAACCGAGAAAAAGTCGATAATGCAATCAGACATTCGTGATACAATAGGACAAAGGATCTAGACACAAGTTAAACTTGTCAAAAGTCTTAAGAAGGTCAATTACAATTAGATGCGACTATTCTTCACTGAGTAACTCTCTTCATTCACTTCTAATTTGGTGATCATCTCTTTCATCAACTTGAGTTCAC
>JZLH01S0604861.1:77937-91538 GCA_001188425.1 Eucidaris tribuloides | reverse complement strand
ATATGATGTTGCGAGATGCTGGATGAGCGCTACGTCATTGACGTTTTCTAGTTCTTTGCTCTGCCTCCATGCCCTCCTGGAAGGATTCTCCTAGAATCCTCTGCAGATTCGTTGTCACAGCTATTTTCAAGGTAATGATTGGGGTATAGTCCTCAATTTGGGGTAAAATTTTAGAATCGAGTAAACTATGCAAGGATTCTACTGTGAATATTTTTTTTTATTAAAAGTAACTCATTTCAATAGAACTTGCATCAAGTATGCCTTGTGACAGACAAATTTGTTGTGTAGCTTTCTATGGGATCAAATTCTCTCAGGGCAAGAGAGAGATACAGTACTGGTATGTTCGTGCTCAATTCTCCCGAAGTAAACAAATTCAAGACAAATCCTTCCAGCCAGGAGATACACTCTAGCTGGTGTATAGACTGGTATAACTTTCAACCTGTTTGGTTCTGGAGGCATTTATTTCTCCAAATCTTGTCACTGCCCTTTACTGTTTTCCATGTTTTAAGACCAGGTCCACTTAATGACCCCCTTGAGCTCGGACCCAGGTCAGGCAAGTACGGAGGTTGCTCCAGCACGGCAATGTTTTTCTTGGGCTGGAACTGTCAGGTGCTTAAGGGTTCCTGCAGCATTTAATTTCTTCAGTGTGCAAGAAGAGGTGCGAGTTGCAGCAGGACAACTTACAGCTGCTTCACCATAACAATGCTTCTGCTCACAATGCCCCAAGCATGTGACAGTTCCTTGCCAAGAACATGGCTGTGCTGGAGCAACCTCCTTACTTACCCAACCTAGCTCAGTGTGATCTTTTTCCTCTTCCCCAAGCTCAAGGGGGTTATCAAGGGGACCCATTTTGAAGACTTTTTGCCCCTGAGGAGATATTCAGTTTTTTTTCGAGAGGGGATACTTCATATTTTCATCTTTTTAAAAATATGTGATTGGATTTAGGCCAAATTTGGCAGATGAAGGAGTGTGATGTGAGAAAGGAAGTATATAATCCCCCTCCTCTGTATATTCTACATTTTCTACAAATCAGATAAATTTCTTCTCTGTTGTGTATATGAAAATGCTGTGCCCGGCCCGGTTGAAATTCTGTATGATTTGTTTTGTGTTGACTGTTATGCCTTTCATCTCTGTTTTGTGAAGTGCCTTCCACATATTCCCCCTGTTCAACAATCATTCACAACACAAAAAGAACACCACCACAACTATATATCATGACACTACTCAAAAATACAGTCCTACAATGCAAACATTGCCACATAAGTGTCCACCATGCATTCACAATCACTCAGTTGTATGTGTCTCAAAAAAATTGTGCAAGTGAAAAGCACCCTCTATGGCATCTAGAAAATATTGTGACATGGTGGTTACGTCAACGTCAAGAGCGTTGTCTTAGCTTTGAAATACCATTTGTTCTGTTCAATTTAATCTAGAGAGATGTGTATATTTGAAACCGAAAGGATAAAATCGCAATTCTGCCACTACAGAACCTAGTAAAAGTGATACAATTGTGATTTCACCCTTTTGTTGCTTACAACATATCTTGAGATTAAAACAAGCAAATTGAACAGAACAAACAGCATTTGAAAGCCGAGACTCTGCCCGTGATGTCATAACCATTATGTCACACCAGTATTTTTAATTGCCAAAGAGGGTGTTTTTTTACTTGCACAATTTTTTTTGAGACACACTGTTTACATCAGTCACCAACAGAATCAGATCACACAAAAGCATAGCTGCCGAACATCACTCATCAGAAATTAGTAATATCTCTGATGGAAATTAGTAATACCAACACATTTTGTACATAGTATTTTTTGTTAAAAAAATTAGTAATCTTCAGCTTATAACAAGCCAAAATGTAATAGACACTGAAATTAGTAGTCATTACTAAAAATGAGTAACAGTTGGCAGCTATGCATAAGCCAAAGACAATGTACTAAATAACCCACATATTTCATGTACAGTACATATTTTTGTGGTTTGCTTCATGACGGGAAATTCGCAAGAGATTTTTTTCCCGATTTTATTGCATTTTCATTCACTTTGTACACTGTACAAAGTGAATGAAAAATTAAAAATGTAATGAGAATATCAGGAAAAACAAAAATTTTGGGGTTGTTTAGTCATGAAATTCACAAAATAAAACTTGTGAAATATTCAGCGTACACAGTATATCACACACTATTAACCAAACAACAGCTACAAGTTGCAAGCAATATTTTCAGGCATCCATGAATCCAAAGTGTCTTCCAGTTCTATGAATTAGGGGAAACAATTACTGATTTTGATGAAATTTCACAGTGATACAGTGGACTCTCATTACAAAGAACACTGATATGACAAAATCTTGTTATAACAATTTTTCTGGTCCCAAAGTTGAAATTTATTTGTGTGCTTTTGTTTTAATCATCTTTAATCATCTTTAATCATCTTTAATCAAATTTATTCAACCATAAAAATCAAATACAAACAATCAAATACATATTAAACAGCTGGATAAATTAAAACAATTACGGTTAGGCAATCCTTCAAAGCAGAGCTTGAATTAGGGGCCTTAACATATAAAACAACAATGACTTAAAATACTATGTTACACGAAAACTGATGAAACAACACACACACACACACACACACACGAACACACACAACACCAAATGTAAACTTACATGTACATGTACATCCTAATTTCATTGGTATCATTAATATACTTAGCATGAATATTAATAAGTTGGAGTTCTAAACAACATAAACTAAAAGAAGTTAAATTCCGTCTGCTTAAACATTATTGCACATACCATTAATTAAAAGTTGTTTACAAAGTCGTTTAAAACAAGATAATGTGGTAACTTTCTTTACATCATTACTTAATTCGTTCCATTCTCTAGTACCAACTGAATAAATAGAATAAAATGAGTTACTGGCTGTTGGTAGTATCGAGCAATGGTAAATAGGAGGTTTTGGACATGGCGAGTAAAATGAGAATGTATTTCAGTATTTTTGCGTAAATTTGATAATTGAATAACGTAGGAGTTATTTTGGGAAAAATTAATACATAAATATAAGTGTATTTCAATCGTATTATATTCCAACCTGAACTGGAAGCACGCTGTAATTTGAGCAAAAAGTGGACGGGAGAGGAACGAAAATCAGAATTGGTAACAATACGAATAGCTCGTTTTTTGTAACAAAAAAATTTTGTCCAATGATGTTTTAAATGTATACCCATATGATGTACAATAACTCAAATGTGGGGAGCAATGATACTATTATGACAACATAAACAACAAATAATTTGAACGTAAAGTGAATTTTAATCTGGATAAAATCCCAATGCCTTTTAGATAATTTTAGTGAAATATGGTTAATATGTGTGCTTCCCAATTCAGGACTCATCAGTATAAGCCAAGAATACTGAATAGATTCTTTCCTATAAATAATATCAATTATCAATTGTACAGGTACTAAGTTTGTTGGACCCTCCCTGTTGGTCTTGAACGAAAAATCATGTAATTGGTTTTGTCTAAATTTTACAATAATTTAATTGCACTTAAACAATTGTTCAATTTCTTTGAATTCCTCAATTCATATATTTCCAATCAATGACTTTAAATTAGTATGTGAAGCAATAACAGAAGTATCATCTTGCAAATAAAGAGAAATTAAGAAATATTTTGAGTATATTTGATGTCATTTATATGGAGGAGTGAGAGAAACAGGAGGGCGCCCAAAACTGAACCCTGATGAAAACCACACATTTGCAGACTCACACCATCAACCACCAACATACTGGCTTTCTGTACTGAGATAATTTTTAAATAAATTAAAACAAATTCCACGGATGCCGCAATATGTGGTAGAGTTTCCTTAGCAGCATGTGGTGGTCGATGGTGTCGAAAGACTTTGACAAATCGCATGAATACCCCCTACGAATAATTACCTTATCAGTATTTTAATTATATAAATCAGTCAAATTGAAGTGCGCTCCCAAACAGGTAGAATAATTTTTTAAAAACCAAACTGTTCATGATTCAGTTCTTATCAGATTTAATTCTCACAACCTAGAGTTTAAGATTAGTGCATGGTCCTAGTAATTTGATCATGTTTTTGATTTTGTTCACTTTTTTAAATATAAGGCGATAATTTTAGATATTTAATCTGTCAGAAAAACACCAATAGTTTGTTACAGAGCCCCGGGGGGCACGACGCTCACCTTGAGGTCTCGCAAACTCTCTATGGTACCCATGGAAAAAACATCAGTTTTACATATTAGTTTTGGCTCTGTGACGCCTGATATCTAGCACCAACGTACCAAATGAACCAGTTGAAAAACTTTGCATCCCTTGCCATATACCTGATTTTGCCAAGTTAAATTAAATTCTAACAATCCGTTTTTATAAAAACAAGGCCACGCCCTAGTATCTTAACATTTGACCTTTGACCTACTTATGTGACCTTGACTACCAAATAACATTGGAGTCGCCTGTTACGCATCTACCACCAAGTTTGGTTACAAATGGGCTCGTGGTTAGAAAGTTACCTAGTTTAGGCCGCTTATGGGCCCTGCCCACATGGACGCCCCAGGGGGCCCGTGTACCGATACCAGAACCCTCTTTCCCTCCCCTGAGGATCATTCACCAAGTTTGGTCTAAAACCATTGATGTGACTGTGAATTAATCCTACAGGGCCCTACCCACCAACTTTTGCCCCCTTGGGGCCAAACGGGCCACCCTGGGCATTGTCATGAGGAACATTTATTCAGCACATATAGAGGTATCTACACACAAAGTGGCTTAACTAAACTATTCTGGATCTAGAGAAGAAAGCCAATACCAACCAAAACAAGAGATTTGACTTTATTTGACCTTTGACCTACATATGTGACCTCTTGAATCCCAAATAACATTGAGGTGCCTGTTACGCATCTACTACCCAAGTTTGTTACAAATGGGCTTGGTTAGAAAGTTACCTAGTTGGGCCCTTATGGGCCCGCTGCCTCCATGGGCCCCCAGAGGGGGCCTGGTGTACCATTCCACGAACCCTCTATCCCCTCCCCCTGAGGATCATTCCCACTGAGTTTGGTCTTAATTCGTTGATGTGAATGTGAATTATTCCCATAGGGCCCCATCACAAACTTTTGCCCTCTTTAGGGGCCAAACCGGGCCACCCTGGGCATTGTCATGAGGAACATTAATATAGCACATATAGAGGTATCTACGCACAAAGTGGCTTACCTAAACTATTTCTGGATCTAGAGAAGAAGATGTTTGAAATCTACCTACTTTTGGCCCTTTAGGGCCCTGCCCCTGGGCCCCTAGGGGGGCCAGGTGGACCAGTTGAGGACCCTTGAATCCCCACTACCTAAGGATCATTCCTGCCAAGTTTGGGCCAAATCCAATCATGCATTTGGAAGAAGAAGCTGAAAATGTGTAAAAGTTTACGCACGACGCACGACGGACGACGGACAAAAAGCGATCGCAATAGCTCACTTGAGCCTTTGGCTCAGGTGAGCTAAAAATGTCACATAGTGGATCTGCAATATAGTGTATACATTCTTTCACAACTCTAGGAGAGATATCATCCGGACCACTTGCTTTAAAAGGTTTCAAAGTTTTGCTGTAAGATATTATCTCGAAAATTGATGTTGGCTTTAAAAATAAGGTAGAATCACTTTTTACATTTAAAAAATCGTCAAATGAGTTGTTCACAACGGGTATATTTTCAGAATATAAACTTTTGATATGACAAAGTAAATTTCCTGGTTTGTTATAACGAGAGTCTTCTGTGTTCACTTTGTGTCACAATTGTGTGTAGACAATATGTGTACTTATTATGTGTTGAATGTTGTGTCCATGTGTTGGAAACATTAAGGTTCACGAAATAAACTTCTCAGTCCAATCATGGTTTTTGCCAACAGAGCATTTATTTCTTCACAAAGTTTTGAGCTCCCAACTAATATGTGTACAGACCAACATTTTCAAATTATACATCAACAACATTGTCATAAGTGCTCACAACCATGCATTTCCTTTAGAAAGCATGGATAAGTGGGTCTATGATATCATAGCAGCACCCATATATACATACATGCATACATATGCATACATAACATTGTAATTACACTGCATAATGAAACAATACTACTAGCAATAATCTGAGATTATAATCTAAACAGAAGTAATAACATAATCACCTAATAATTATAATTACCACAGATAATTGTGACTCTAATATCAACAATGACAACAGTATTGGAAGTGAATCCAGTCCCACAAAAATAATGTTTTGGGAATGCCATTCACGGCTATAAGCATTAACTTCTAACTAGTGATTTAATAGTTTTGGTAAATGGCAAAAGCATGAATTTCTTTGCAAATATGTTTTTTAGATACAACTATATGATCTATCAATGCTTTAAAAATTTCTTGCTCTGAAACTCTCCCGTTTTTTAGAAATTACTCAAAATGTAAAATGTTGGGATAGGTAATGTACATGTACTAGGGTTTGATGTTCTATATTATTATCTAAATGGGGGTTTCAAGCGCCCTGATATTATCGCGTATCCCGCGCGCAAAGGAATGCGCGTATACGCGCTACCATGAGACGCGTATGATATCGAAAATATCATACGTTGTCGAAAAAATATCAGATACATCCGGGTACTTTTGTATTAGTTTACGAGTTAAGCTTTCCACCCGTGTTTTCCACACAAATAATGTATTCAAAATTTAACCATTTTTTAAAAATCACCCTATATTAGTATATAGGCCTATTGTTCTTTTGTATAATGTGCTGGCTTTGCTTAATTTACTAAATTATAGACTGAGGAAGATGTGATTTCTGTTGAATACGAAGAATTAAATGTTGTCACACGAAGAATAAGTCAGAGCGGGCAGTGGTTGCCATTGAAAGACTCAATGATTTGTACAGAATTTTATCAAATTGTAAGTTTAATAATTTTCTAGAGTTTAGGTAATAATGATAATATTGGATGGCTTATTTTCGGTGGACACAGAAAATATTGTACTCCTTATGAAAATACCGGACTCGTCTGCGACTCGTCCGATATTTGTCACAAGTCGTACAATATTTTCTTGTGTCCACCTCAAAGCCATCCAATATTATATAAATATAAACATCATAATTTGTCATTATAAACAATTTTCAGTAGGTTTAATGTTATTGTTTTTTTATGTCTGGGGTAACAATAAAAAACTTTGTGAATAATTGACAACAAATTTGATCAACCAAAACTATACCTGTGCGTTAATAATGATTATGATAATAGATGTTGATACCAATAATAATAATACCAGTAATAATAGTGACAATAATTACAGTTAAACTTGTCTAAGACACCACTACTTTATAGCAGCCAACCTGTGTATACTAAAGATGATTACCCTGCAGACAAATCATACAAGTACGTTAAACAACCTGTCTATAAAGGCCACATTTTTTGTTTCTCTTGGGTGGCCATGGTAGACAGGTTTCACAATATACTTATTCTAATAGTACTGACAACATTTACATTAATTATGATTATCATAATCATATCAGCAATGTAACAATAATGAATGATTTCAACTCCAGTGTCGCCATAACTTGACTAACACGAACTACAGTATCGAGGCATGAAAACAACACTTTGCTGATAATTATTTATTAACAAAACCGTAAACGTATGATTCGCAAGCCATGACAAATCTTTATTCCCTTGGCAACTCCTTGATATATACAGCCTGACCTCAGTTATCCAGGCTACGCAAGGACCAGCAGCCAGCCCAATAAGTGATATGGCTGCATAAGAGAAATAATGTACAAACACAATATTTTCCAGCAAGATCTTGGTTGTTGTTGTTGTTGTTTTTTTTTTTTGGGGGGGGGGGTTACTCATGTCATATTAGCTGTAGTATTACAAACCAGACCATGCACACAAATTGTAACAGGCCTCACACCAGTGACACTTCACTTATCGTTCCCTCGATACCCAGCAGGTATCCATGTTAATGATAACTATAAAGTTGTCCAAGTTGGTGGCAGTGAATGGTAGGTCCATGATCTCGATAATACACAGATCCTGTAAAGCAAAATTGGCCAGATAACTGAGGTCAGACTGTAATTATAATCTAGTAAAAACTGGTGATCAATATGGATATTAAATAATCCAATTACCAAAGCACATGCATGCATAATTAATTCTCCACTTTTAATGTGGCTTTTTACAACACAGGCCTTTCATAACATTCGTAACTTCCTTGATAATCTCTCCAAATGTAACCTGAGCATTTTACTTTAACAAATAAATAATTATAGCAAGATAATAACAAACTGGATAATGTTGAAAGTTGGATAAGTTATAAAATAAGGCTTCTATATTCACAAAGTAACATCTGAGAGAAAGTCTTCAAGGGAGTATATTTCCCTTTTTTAAACATATAATGAAATTTGTAAAAATTGAAACTGAACTGTAGTTGAGCTAGTGTATACTGCATATACGCATACCAAATGTTTACACTGTGACTAAACCACATAAATCACTGCGAATATCACGTATATGCGATATGGATTACAGTTTCTTGCCATGGGTTGAGCACCATAACATCCCCAAACCGATACTAGATACTACTGCTGGTCAACAAGGCACAGTACACAAGCTGGCAAGCTGTGCAATGAGTTCGGAGTCGAGCTGTACCCCCTCCCAGCCCATGCAAGCCACATCATTCAACCCTGCGGTGTGTCTTTCTTCAAGCCACTGAAGGCATAATGGGCTAGAGCTAAGCATCTATATCGCCAAGACCACCCAGGACAGTTTGTGGTGGAGTAAACTTTTGCAAGTATCTTTAGAAGACTCTGGGAAGAAGTTACTAGACAGAAGGAGCTAATCCAGTCGGGTTTTCGAGCCACCAGGATCTTTCCATTTACAGGGAAGTATGCAAAGAAGATTGTAAACTGCTTATTGGTTCATGTACTGTGCAAGACATGAAGTTGTTGTGGATTAATCATGATAGTAGTGTTCTAGTCAGTAATAGTGCTGTAATCAGAAATACATTCAATTCAACAAGTAAAGAGAAAGATGCCATCAACATCGCAAATGTTGACTGCGGGAAGTCTGGGTAAAGACTGGGAAGCCTTGCCCAAAAAATCTAGGCATAGGAAGGCACAAGAATTGTCGAGTAGAAGAGAAATTCCAGAACTAATTTTGCTGCATCAAGAAAAGTCCAGATCGAAAATGTGTCCTGAACTTTGCCGTGATTCCCCACATCGACCCACCAAGATAAGAAAACTCATATCAAAACCAGTGAAGACACCTGAAGCATACAGAACTCATGAAGCATTATCATTCATTGTAGGACCAGGAATTACAAAACAATCATATCAGATTGTTAGATCGTCAGCAAAGAGAAAGAATGCAACTATCTACCCACTATACAATGAAGTCAGGAAGGCCAAATTGAAGTGCCACAATGAAGGAAGGTCAAAATTCTACCGAGGTTCCTCTTCAGAATTTCCTCAATCATACTGCCTTGCGAATCATCAAGGATCAAAAGAAAGTAAATTTCATGAAGAATTCTGTGCACTACTATTTCTTACTTCAGGTACACCTGTTGGCTCATGTTTTTCTATGGGTTCTTCCACTTGTTCCTCAACCTACTGGCAGAATGCCTCTGTTTTGCAAATCATCGAGGATCAAAAGAAGGTAATCTGTTGGCTGATGTTTTTCACAGATTTTTTCATTCATTCCTGAACCTTCTGGCGGAATGCCCCCATTTTGCAAATCTTCCAAGGATTGATTTGCGAAACACATCTACCACGAACATTGTCACTAAATGACATCTGTTTGCTGTTTTTCTACATGTTTTTCATTCATTCCTGAACCTACTGGCAGAATGCCTCCATTTTGCAAATCATCAAGGATTGATTTGTGAAACACGTCTACCGCAAACATGGACACCAAATAACATCTGTTGGCTGATGTTTTCTACGGGTTCTTCCATTCGTTTCTCAACCTACTGGCAGAATGCCTCCATTTTGCAAATCATCAAGGATCAAAAGAAGGTACCCGGTAATAACAACTGTGGAGGTTCTCTAGGAAGACAACCACATGTTGCTGAAGTCAGTTTGCAAGTACAGATTTGATGGTTCATCATGACGGAGCCAAGTAGAAGCAAGGATTTTCTTTGCTAGAAAAGACGAATGCAAATTTGTTGTGCAGAACTGTGGTTCCTCTACAGGTAAAATGAGGTGATCAAATCTTGTGGAAGAATCCAGTGCCATCTTCAACAAAATTCTGTCAACTTCTCTACCTCAATTTTACCCCCCCAAAAAAACCAAGACATTAGCTCTTAACATGCCAAAGGATTTGGACCTCTATAGACTTTACGTGTACTATTTGGTGCAGATCTGCGACTTTGGCACGTTAAGAGTTAAACCAGGATGTAGATACATCAACAAAACAGGAAATCAATAGTCTGTATCCAATCAATAGTCTGCATCCAATATATGTTGTCCTGGACATCACATACGAAGTAGAG
Organism: Eucidaris tribuloides; assembly: GCA_001188425.1. NCBI lineage: Eukaryota > Metazoa > Echinodermata > Echinoidea > Cidaroida > Cidaridae > Eucidaris > Eucidaris tribuloides. Next base: position 81,003 of record JZLH01S0604861.1, on the reverse strand, counting down.
GCTGACCTGCACAGAATGGAATCGGTGACCTGAAAGTCACCTATGAACTACATCTCACCATGGGAAACCAGGTCATCAATGTTCTTGCAAAAACAAAATCTTCCACGAAATGCTACACATACAAACATCCGTCAAATAGACATGTTCTCTGATGGGCAGCGTAATCTGTTTTCCAACCTTCATCCATGGAAGCAAGAATTTGGTGCTTGGATTGTGATTTGTTGATTTTAAAAATTTTGTGTACTATTATTTCTAGGTATACCTATAACATATTTTGGCTGATGTTTTTCTGTTTGTTTGTTTTTTCATTCATTCCTGAACCTTCTGGCAGAATGCCTCTGTTTTGCGAATCACGGATCAAAAGAAGATAATGAGAAATGTTGTGGAGGATCTCGAGGATGACAACCACATGTTGTCGAAGTCAGTTTGCAAGAGGGATATGATGGCTCATCAGGACAGAGCCAAGTAGAAGCAAGGATTTTCTTCGCCAGAAGAGATGGAAGTGATCAAATCTTGTGGAAGAATCCAGTAAACATCAATAAAACAGGAAATCAATAGTCTCCGGCCACTATATAACTGTCCTGGGCATCACATACGAAGTAGAAGCAGACCTCAACAGAATCATAGACAAGAAAGTAAACTATGAACTACATCTCTCACCATGGACAACAATGCTGTCACAGAAACAAAATCTTCCATGAGATGTTACATTTGTGGTGCAACCCCAACACAGTTCAACAACCTGGAAGAGATGACTTGCTCAGATGTGAAGACCTACATGTATGGCTTTTTGCCTCTTATTTTGCTGACCTGCATGCACTTAAAATCACCCACAATGCAGATACAAAGAACATTCTAGAGCTGTTAATCCCAAAAATATTGTCAAATGAAAGAAATAATACTGGAAGTCCCCCCCCCCCAAAAAAAAAAAAACAGAGGAATTTACTGTAATACATGTAGTTGATCAAACCAAGGACATAACCAGAACAAGAGCAAATTTCTCTTATTATAAGATATTTTTATGATGAAGAAAATCAAGAGTTTTTTTAGAATTCAGGGCTGAAATTTGGTTGGATGCTGAATTACTGAAGAATGATAAGTTTGACTTTCTAAAGACCCATGAAGTTGACAATCAGGAAAACCTGGTTGGGCAAGACTATGATAGAGCATCAGTCATGAGTGGGACGATTATGGGTGTGTCAGCTCAAGTAAAGAATGAAGACAAATATGCCTTTTGGTTGTGTTGATAGTACATGTAATTAGAGTCTGTGAACAAGACTAGTGGATCAAGATGGATCTTGTTCATAATAGAGCAGAGGCAAATAACCTCAACATTGATGTCTAGTTTGTGTCTTCCTTAGTGAGTGAACGACCACCACATTGGTGTACATTGTCACACACATTATCTTAAAATTGATATGTCTCCTACAAGAAGTAACAAAACACATGCAGACCAGGCAGTTCATGCCAGAAGACTGTTGGCCAACTCGGTGCCACAATTTTTTATGAAACTTGTGATTATGACAATATTACAACAAGTACAGTGTATGAAAACGTTTGTACCTGATATTTGCACAATCTCTTACGAAATCACCCCATTTTAGAGAGTGGTCATCTCTTTTGATGTACATGAAAGCTGACTTCAAATTTTTTGTGAAGTGCAAGAAATGCATTGATGATTATTTTCTTCCAAGAAAAAACTGCTTCTTTTCAGTTAGTCAACAGCCCAAACCTTGTAAAGCGTTACTTGAAATAGTTGAAAAATTAAAAAGCGTACACACGTCACAGACGTTTGGCATTAAATAAACAGGTTTAAAAAATCTCTGTTTTCTGCGTAATTCTGCAATTTGAATATGCACTAGGTGGGGTTCAGTTTTCTCCCTGGGATAAATTTACAAGACTAATTAAAGATATTTCCCAACAAAAGCAATAAAATCATTGAAATTGGATAGCCCTGGGTTTTACAATTTTAAGGTTGAATCTTGTCTGAAAATGTCATGCTTGGAATTGGCCTTAGATATTTTATTATGCCTCCGCCCCGTAGGGGGGCCGGAGGCATTATGTTTTCGGGTTGTCCGTCCGTACGTCCGTGCGTCCGTGCGTCCACACTTTCTTGTGAACAAGATTGCTGAAGTACCGCTCGAGGGATTTTAATGATACTTGGACCAAGGATGGACCACTAGGCAAGGATGAATTGATTAGATTTTGGGACAAATCCGTCAGGGGTCAAAGGTCAATGAACTTTGTACCAAAATGTCATTTTCTGCGTATAACTTCAGTAAGGAGTGCTCACTGTTGTTGTAATTTAGCAGTTGGGTTTAAAATCAAAAGACAAATATTTTGAAAGAGTCACAGGGGTCAAAGGTCAAGGGTCAAAGAACTTTGTCCCAAAATGACATTTCTGCCTATAACTTCAGTTAGGAGTGTTCACTGTTGATGTAATTTAGCAGTTAGGTTCAAAACCAAAAGACCAATATTTTGGTAGAGTTACTGGAGTCAAAGGTCAAGGTCAAGGTTCAAAGGTCAATGAACTTTGTACCAAACCTACAGTACTGCCCGAGAATAATTTTCCACCTGTTCTGGAATATTCTGGAATGTTCTATAATATTCTGGAATATTCCAGAATAAAATGGAATTGGGCTATATTTAAAAGAATAAAATAGATTAATTCCTTGTCAATCACAGTCTCACATCAACTTAATACATGCGTTCATACATTGGAAAAGCCAATCAAGTGTTCAGACAAGCATAAGGTGAAGAACTCCACCGGCAAATGCAAAGGAATCTTTGGAGTGGGAATATTCTGGAATATTCTGGAATATTCCCACTGGAAAATTATTCTTGAGCAGTACTGTATAACTTCAGTTACGAATGCTACATAGTGGGCGCACTGAGCGGAGGCATATCCATCGACAGCGCGCAGTCGAACTCCTAGTTTTTTTTTAATTGTGAAAATTTTTGAGTCAGACATGGGTTTCCTTTTACGCAACTCAATCGAGCTAATACTCAAAACAGGAGGGAAAATAGTTTTTAAGGAGAAAACTGTGATGAAATTGCTAAGGGTCA
>JZLH01S0604861.1:7144-18834 GCA_001188425.1 Eucidaris tribuloides | reverse complement strand
AGAGTACGGGATTTGCACGTCAGAAAATGGCAAAATGAATGAAATCAGCTCAGATCATTCACAATGTGAAGATTAGTATAAATAAATACACGTACCTGTCATAGAACCTTTGGGTAGAATATGTAGTTTTGGTGAAAATCTGGACATTTAAACTTCAAAATTTACAGTGACGTTAACGTGCACGGGTCATTCCTAAAGTGTCCGATCAGCCGTTAGCCGAAAATCGCCCGGAGTTTCGCCATTTAACCAATCAGTGTGCTACGCTGGTCATGCGAACGTACACATAACCACGATTCGCAATTTTAGCAAAATTTAAACTCGCGGAAAGAACAATATTTTGTAACATATCGTTATGAGTTTTTCTCATAAAACAAGTGCACGATGTTTGGATCTCAAACTTTCAACACACCATTTGTAAGTAGTACTAAACTACTGTTTGGTATTGATAATGAAGGGAAGTACTGGACTTGCAAATCCCAAACACAATCTTTAAATCAGACTGAATACATACATAAATGATGCATTTCAATTTTGGAATTGGACGGAGGGTGCGGAGGCATACCCCATTGGCTGTGCAGCTGAACTGCTTTAGTTAAAAATATGGTCATTGTTAACTTGTGTCCTTTACCTAAATTAAGCATTGTAATGTATGTTGTATTTTGGAGATAAGAGACGCAAATCACATTTCTTGGAGTTATAAGAGAGATGTTTCATTGACTTTTGGACTTGGTTGAGACAAATTCATGGATTTTAAGGTCAGTGGTCAAAATTTGTATCAGGTGCAAGGTATGAGATAAAAAATGTGCAAAGGAAAAGACACATTTGTGATATGGGATGAAGGCATTACCATTGACTGCAATCAGTGAAATTATTCATTTGTTTTTCAGTAGATATGACAAAAAGTCAGTTAATTAGCAAGCACTATTTGTTTATAGAATGAACATACATGGTGTTTATAAATATCTGGTTAAACAATTTATTTGTCTGTTGTTTCTTGTATCTTGAACATATTTTTCAGGTTGTAGTGTGAACCACAAGAAGTGACCATGGATACAGTCAGGCTAAAGTCTAATGCACGGAAGTCAACTCACAGTGGGAGGTCAAGCTCGGCCAACCGGGATCAACTGCGAGACGTACTGAGATGGCGCATGGCTCAGAAAAAAGACTCGAACACTGTACCGAGACAAACCACACCCATGACTACACCGGGCAGGCGTGCTGGCTGGTCGTTATCTGCAAGACCACTGCAGCATACGACACAAAACATTGCATCCCAGAGCTGTACAACTACTACAACAACGAGCTTAGCCAGGATGTGTGCCAGCAACAGCCCTGATAGGATCATCACAAATGGTACGATGAACAGAAATGATGGAAAAAGTAAAAGCTACACTCCAAATGGAACGCATTTGGTTGAAAAGAAGGAGCCAGAGCAGCGCAGTTTGTGGTCAGTTTTTGATGCACCCAAAGCTGCATCTAACAGCACTTCCAGTCCAGTGAAAGACGCCAGCTCGGTCCAGAAACCAACATCTATGCCAGACATTGAAATGAAAGCCCCTTGTGATACCAAAACGTCAACACGAACAAAACCTATTTCACTTGAAACTGGAGAACCCTCAGTGAAACAATCAAAATCACGCTGCAAATCCTCAAGTGATGACACATCAAAGAAGGCTTTCTCTAAGTTGAAACCACTCCGCAAATCATCCCTTGGTCTATTTGCTGCGATTGATAAGGCTATGCTCATGCATAGTGGAGATGGCAAACTAAATACGAGCCCCACCGATTCTTCCAAAGAACCACTTAGCCGGAAGGAACAGGTTACTGTCAGGAAAGACGTTGCAGATCATAAAGTCAAAAAGCACAGTGTAATAGAACCTGCTAAATCTGGTAATTTTAGAGAAAAGAATGCAACTGACTTGTCTGGAGCAACTAGTTCATTAACAAGTAAAACTGATCCCAAATATGTCGCTGACATTGAAGATAATGCCAAAAAGGAAGCAAATGACAGTGAAACGATACTACAGTCAGAGAGCAAGGAGAAATCCAGTCAAAAACCTGAAATTGTATTAGGTAAGAAAAGCACCAAGAGCAAACAGTCTGAGCGTACAGCTATTGTGGAACCCAGATGCAGTCCTTCGCAGCGCAACAATTTAGGGTCTAGTGTGTGTAAGGAGGATTTACATCAACCAGTCAACAGTGTTGAGTCCCAAGTAAAAGGCCTAAACAAAGAAACTAGTGATGACTCTCCCAGACATTCTGAGAATAAGTGCAATATGAAAAATCCTGAAGGGGTGTCCACAGAAAAACACCACAGCTCTGAAACTGAAAAGCAGTGCGTAGCAGATCAACAGTTGTTAGAAAATAAACCAGAGTCTCTTTTTCATCACAGCAACATTGCCAATAACAGGTCAGACAGTATTGGTTCGTCAAGCCTTTCAGATGTACAAGAATTGGTTGTTTCAAATGAGCAGAACAAGCGAGACACCAGCAGAGTAGATGATATCGTAAAAGGTGACATTCTGTCTGAGAGCGATGATAGAACAGAAAATATGCATAATATGGTCACAGACGATGATACAATTACTTTCATAAGTGATCAAACTGAAAAGTCTGATGTAAGCCCTACTGAAAGAGTTCAAAGTCCTTCAATAGTGGAAGTGGTTACAGATTGCACTGCGAACAAAACTGGGATTTCTAATAGCAAAGATGATCCTAGTGATTTGATGGAAATTCCTGCAAGATGTAGTAAAAACGAAGTGTCAGATGCAGTGAAAACCAGTTCTGGGAATGAGCAAGATGGTACATCGCACGCTGATGAAACCAGTAGTGACATATTGACCGGTCACAATGTTCAGTCACATCCACGACCCAACACAGATCATCTCTTGCAAGAACTGGACAGTCTGCTTGAATCTGAAGTCAGACATGTTGATACAAATGAGGAAAAATCTCAAGAAACATGTGGAGCACATTTGGATGCAGTGAGTAAGGAAGATGCTGCTGTTAGCACATGTGGTACCGATGATAATGACCGAGGTGATGAATCAACTTTTGCTTCAGATTCAAGGAATATATTTAATCTTTTCAAATCAGGTAGTAAGACATCTCCGACAAAAGTTGATGCTGTACTAAATGCTGATATTCCAAAGCTGTCACAGATCACTGATTGCAGTCAGTCTGATAAACATGACAACAAGGCATCTCCAGTTGGTGATAAAATGTTCAAGAAGCCAAAAGAACCACCTATCTTTTCAAGACGACTCACAGCTGTGATGGCCCATCGATCAAATGCCAGTTTGGGCTCAAGCTCATTAGATGGAGAAACCAAATGTGATAAGACTAATACCTGCAGTTCCCAAGGTGATGTTCAATCAGATAATGAAGAATCTTTGCAGGACAATGATGAACAAGAAGTGAGCAATGTAGATCATCAGGAAAGTCTTTCCAGTACTGAGAAATGTAGAGACGAATCAATGACAAGGCAACTCACAGATGTGATGGCCCAGCAATCAAATGCCAGTTTGGGCTCAAGTTCATTAGACGGAGAAACCAAATGTGATGAAAGTAATACCTGCCGTTCCCAAGACAATATTCCATCAGTAAATGTAGAATCTTTGCAGGATATTGATGAACAAGAAGCAAGCAAAGTCGATCATCAGGAAAGTCTTTCCAGTACTGAGAAATGTAGAGACGAATCAATGACGACGCAACTCACATCTGTGATGGCCCATCAATCAAATGGCAGTTTGGGCTCAAGCTCGTCAGACAGAGACACCAAATGTGATAAGAGTGATGCCTGCAGTTCCCAAGACGATATTCCATCAGTTAATTTTGAATCTTTGCAGGATATTGGTGAACAAGAAGTAGGCAAAGTCGATCATCTGGAAAGTCTGCCCAGTACTGAGAAATGTAGAGACGAATCCATGACAACGCAACTCACAGCTATAATGGCCCATCAATCAAATGGCAGTTTGGGCTCAAGCTCATTAGACAGAGAAAACCAATGTGATACAAGTAATACCTGCAGTTTCAAAGGTGTTGTTCCATCAGTTAATGTTGAATCTTTGCAGGATATTGATGAACCAGAAGTAAGCAAAGTAGATCATCAGGAAAGTCTTCCCAGTACTGAGATATGTAGAGATGAATCCATGCCAATCCTGTCACCTTTAAAGGAAACTAGTCAACAAAGTGCAATAGAAAATGAAACAATAGCAGACTGTGACAAACTTGCACATCCCATCCTTGAAAAAGTGACATCAGTGAATAAGCAGGCACCATCACTACCGAAGATAAGCCAGGAGCTGGATACTAGACAACAATTCGACAGTGACATAGTCGATGGTATCTCATTCTTGTCATTCAGTAGGAAGGAAGACATTGATGCTTACATCAAAAGAACAAAGGTAAAATTACAAAAGAAATCAGCAAGGCAACCAAGAGATACAATAGAACAGGTGCAACAGAACATTGGAAAGTCAGATCCCATATGTCAAAAAGAAGAGACATTGTTACAGGACAGAATACAAGCTCGTGAGAAAGAATTCCTTCTCTCAATGCACAGTCGAGGTCAGCGTAGTATTACTCATCCTGCACTCACCAGGAAAGGTGTCAATATGAAAAAGGTTAGACATCATGACCTGTTGGTGAGAATTGAGCCAGAGGAATTGGAAATGGCTGACAAGCCATCGGGTCATAAGGCACCAATTCAGTCATCAAAAACTTCTGTTAAAAAACCTGAGGAATCATCTGTTTTATTTATTTCTAAGAAGGGAAAGACAACGGACAAAACTAAAATCAAAGGTTGGAAAAAGAAATATCCCAATGAAGTACAGGAGTGGGCAGTCTTTCCAGAAGTATCACTGGAAACATCGGACAGACCATCTCTGAAGGTGAAGTTGATATCTAAAGCAAAAGTCAACAATAGCAAACTGTTGGCACAACAAAGTCCACTTGCCTTATCGACCAAACCAAGTGACAGTCAAGTAAGTTCAAAGTCTCCACATAGTCAAGTACCTGTAAATGTGCAGCAACTTCAAGTGAATTCTGGTCCAAGTACTGAACTTGAAGCTACACCGACAAGCACCAGGCTTCCAGAAGAAGAGAGCTTACCATTCAAGCCATTTGAGAAGCCTGTCACTTCAAAGAAGTCTGCCTTTGTCAGTGATGCTTTGGATGAGTTACTGCAGGAGTTGGGAAACCAAAATAAGTCGAGCCCAGCTGCATCTCTACTTGCTCCTTCTGCTGGATCCAGCAAAACTCCTAGTGTTGTGTTTAAAGTTCCTAGTAAACAAAGCGTTTATGTCAAAACCTTGGACATGGCTCTGAAAAGACAAAAACCAGTCTTTGTAGATAGAGACAGCCATACAACTCGAGGTCGTACTCTAAAAACAGAAGAACATAGGAAAACAAGTCCAGTATCACAAGTTAAAGAAGTGAAGAAGTTCAATGAAAAATTCTTTGGAAATTCAGAAGAACTGCGAAAAGATGTTTCACGGGTTACTTCTCCTCGGTCGAAAACTGCTTCAAAGATATATGAGTACCTTCAAAGTGTCTCTGAGGACCAAAAAAGAAGTGAACTCTCTGATCTAACAACAAAAACGAAAAAGAAGAAGAAAAAGAAAAAGAAGAAGAAAAAGGAATTGTATGAGAATAAGCAACAAACCCTCAACTCAACAGTCGAGAAGTTAAAGTCTCTACTTGCCAAAAAGGAAAGCCAAGTAGATCACAATGATTCCTTGAAAGTGAAGTCTAAAGATAAAATAGCATTTGGTACTGGACCAGATGATATAGTTGCCAAAAAGCCTAAACTTCCAGGTACATACTTCATGAAGACAACACCAAGGCCATTGCTTCCAAAGGAACCACAGGTAACCAAAATGCAGATTGTTGATAATAAAGTACTTCAGCATGTGGACTCCAATAAAATCATGCGTCTGAAGTCAAAGGGTTTGTTGCCGTTACGAAATGCTACCTCACCCTGCATGAAATCAAAGTTGAAACGTGTCGATGAAAAAGTGGAATCCCATCAAACAAAGCATGTAACACAAGAACCTGAAAATGGTGGAACAAAACTACTAGAACAAGAGAATCAACTAAAATGTCATGACTACACGAATTGTGGAAATGATTTCTGTCGTCTTGGTTGTATCTGCAGCAGCTTGAACAGTTCACATACCGTTGAAAAGATGAAGACACACTGTGGTAAGCAGGAATGCATGCTCACATGTACTTGCAAGCAGACCAATCCATTTCCCTTGCGAACTAAGAAACTACCCAGTTCTGCCCAAGACATGCTTTTCTATGATGAGACATACAAAATATGGTCCGCAGATACCACAAGTAAGAATCACACAGCGAAGAGGATGAAACTGCGTGACTCTATATCAACAAGTGAGCAGCTGTATTTGAAATTCACATGTGCTAGGTCCAGGCAATTCACTTCAGACAAACCTGATAGATGGCTTCGTTGGAAGAGGAAGTGCGAAACCAATGCAAGAGAAAAATTCATCAAGATGCAAAGACAAAAACTTCACGTTGGTGAGGATTTCAAAAAAGAAACAGCTGAACAATCATTCAGTGATAGAAAGGTAAAAGAAACCAGCTGTGAGAATGATCCAAGTGCCGGCAAACCTGTGAATCCAAAGACTAACAAGGATGACAAGACTCAGACTAATGTAAGGATATGTTCCTCGGGGATTAGTACCATTCCTCAGACGACAATCAAGACTACTGCATCAAACAGCAGCACAAACAATCCTACGACAACAAACCATGTCCTCCCAGTCTTGAAGCATTATCTGTATCAAAATAGCTTGATGAACCTGGTGCAACTGCCAAATGGGTCTCGCATGCTGATTCCTTTTCATATAACTTCACCATTTACCATCACTCGTGATAAATCGGGTAATGTCACATTTTCGTTGATACAAACACAAGTGACAACATCTGTAGTGACGACATCTGCAGTGACAAAGCCCGCTGTAGCATCTGTGACTTACACACAAGGCATGTCTACTTCAGTCACTTCTTCAGCGCAAGTATCAGCACCATTACGTATGTCTGCCTCAGTCACCCCTGCAGTGCAAGTACCAGGAGGATCAACGAGCTCGCTTGGCAAACCAGCAGCTTGCTTGGCAAAATATGAGTTCACATCAACAGGAATTAGGCATGTTCCAGTATTACCTGTGTCCATCGAACCAACCACGAAGGCACCCGCTGTTACATCATCACTGTCGACATCAAACCAACTGACAACCATCACAACAAAACCGACACAGTCGTCAGGATCACAGCTGACACCAGAGGCATCCTCTACGACAGCATCACGGTCTGGCATTCCCAAAGCTGTAGTGTCTGGACAATCTAAACATACAGATGTTTCAGTGAAATGCCAGTATGGGTCATTACAAGCAGGATCTTCAGAAGAAAAACAAGGGTCAGCTGTGACAGCATCCGTGCTGTCAGTACATGAAAAGCTGCAGGTACCAGTCAATGCATCATCCGTATCAGCAACCCAGTCTGCAACAACACAGTCATCAACAACACAGTCTGCAACAACACAGTCTGCAACAACACAGTCATCAACAACACAGTCTGTAACAACACAGTCATCAACAACAACAACAGAAACAACTTCAGTGAGATCTAATGCTCCAATGAAAAATTTGTATTCATCGACAGAATTGACATCTAAAGCCCCAGAGCCAGTGTCAGCTGAGACGGTATCCAAGCCATCACTGTCTACGACCCCACCAGTAACTACCCAGTCATCAGCTTCAGACTCAGTGTCACCTGTACAAGGAGAGTCAAAAACAGATGTATCGTCAGCATCAACATCAGCATCATTATCATGTGGAGAATTAACAGATGATGCTTCATCCGAGAATAACAGTCAGAATACTGAAAAGCAACCATCAACGAGTATTGAAAGTTGCAACTCGAAGGATGATGAAAACAATCTGCATCAGGAGACTATCAGAGGGATGTGTTCTAAAGTTTGTCATCTTTTACTACCAGATGAGAATACATCAGCAGAAAGATATGTAAAGATTAGAATCAACTCTACATGTCCTTGGGAAGCTAAAAAGGCAGATGTTGTTTCCTGCATCATACAGCTTGTTCGAGATCAATCACTACTTGGTACCGTCCATTGTGGTGATTTCAAAATATCACTCATGGACAAAACAATGTCTATTAAACCTGGCAAAGAGTGTCCTGAGGAAATTTCTGTTGTGATTAGGGCAGCTGGTGAACAGAGTGGGCCGGTAGATGAGACACGAGACCATGTTCATGGAGGCTGTACATCACATATTGTTGGCACAATTGTAGAGAAGTCGGCTTCGCATAGCAAAAGCAAACAGAAAGATGTCACAACATGTCCAACAACAGTCAAACCATCTCAACCACCAGTTGATAAGGGAAGAAAACTTCAAGACCAACGTCAAACTTCATCATCACTGTCTGATGTTCAACAAAAAACTGTACCAAAACATAGCAGTAAGACAGTAACACCAACCAAGACACTGAATGCACCAAATACAACCACCTCTGAAGATAAATCCCGTGGTAAACCTGGAAAGCAGGAACAGTCAGACAGACCTGAAACATCAGAACAGGGTGACAGTAGTAACTCACGGCAGAAACTGTCATCGTCGCTTCCTGAATGGGAAAAGTTGTCGGAAATAGTCTTGACAAAGTCACCAGATCGTAGTGTAAAACTGGTAAGCCCAAGCAGGCAAGCGGTTATTACTGCCGAGGGTTGGAGCAAAGGCAATGAAGTCATCCAGTACAGCAAGACCAAACCAGCATGGTTTTCATCTCGGAGGTATCTAACAAGCAGGAGTGAAGGCAAAGCGGATAAAAGAGAAATGTCCAAAACATTGCCTTTGAGTGAAGAATCAATGTTTGCAAAGAATCATGCCCAAACTGAAGACAAAGTTACAAGGGATTCAAGTGATAATGCCAGATCAGCGACTCAAAACAGTACTAACAATGAGACAGATGCTGCAAAAGATCAATTCACTAATGCTAACCAGCGATTAGTATTGTATCGATCAGAACCTGGAAAAGGGAAGACAAATCAACCTGAAATATCACATAGTGGTGAGCAGAAGTCACCATCAATGTCGGGCAATGTGCCTGAAGTAGATTCCAAGATGGTAGATGAACATGGAGAAGCTGAACATGATGATGGAACTCTTAGTATTGAGCACTTTGCTCAGCTGGGTGAAGAAGATGATTTCTGCGGCTATGCAAGTTGTGATGATGATGTAATACTTGTACAAGATGACGATTACTTCTCTGACTCTTCTGTTCATAGTCTGCACATTGTGGAAGATGACACTGATGTTCCAAATAAACCTGAAGCTGTTGCCAATATCACGTCCGACACTGATGGACCTCGGTCAGTTTTCAACTCGACAGACGTACCATCATCTCCAAAGCCATTACCTGTATCTGTTTCTCCAGCAGTTAGTACTAACCCTGTGCAAAATTCACCTGGTGACTTGGAAAAGGCTGCATGCACGCCATCACCTGAGTCTCCCAAACAACCTTCAATTGATTTACCAGTTGATTCCAATTCATCAGCAAGTGCCGCAGCGAAAGATCTTTCAAATGTGGCTCCTACATCAGAAAATGCTTCCGCAGAGGATGAAATGACTATCGATATCACAGACGAGGATGAAGATGTTGATGTTGAACTGATTGACCCGCCTTCATCAAATTTGATATGTAGAGAGAATTTCTCGTGCAGTTCAGAGGAAGATATTGATGTTGAATCATTGTCCAATATACCTCATCTGGAATCCTCCAAAGTTGGTTCTGATATCGTAAGACCATTCACAACGCAGAAGGGAACACTGAAGCACCTTATCGACACACAGATAGCAAGCCACGTTAAGCGATATCGGGAGCTGACGAAATGTGATGTAACCAGCCACAAAAAGGCCAAACTTGACAAGAAGGCTGTGTCCAACGATACGACTCACAAGGTTGAGAAGAGGTCACGCAAGTCTCCTGTGAAGCCGACAGAACTTTGGGACAGCATCATGTGCCGAGAGATGTATGAAGAACTGACCCCAGAAGAAATGCAGTCACCAAACAAAGACAAGGTATGAATACATCTAACAAACCGAGATAAGTGTTGTCGACAGCCACATCCTTGTATTGATGAGGTTTAACCAAAAAAATTCACCCAGATATGAATTATTTATTAGTTTTTATGACACCAAAATATTGAATAGGGAGCCAAGTTTGATGGCCACCATTCACATTTTTAGAATGATAATGACAAATTTGATTAAAGGCTTTTTAAAGATCAAACATTATTAATTAGCATTTTTTTAATATTGTTTGTGATGTTAGTGCATTCCACAATATTCTTGTTAGTGACAAGAGCAAGAATCAATTTGAGAGGGTGTCGCGCACAACCACTAGATTTCACGTGGGGGAAAGGAATTGATGATCAAAATTTGTACTAAAGTGCAAATTTCAAGTTTTGCAGCCAGCCAGTTTACATTTGATAACAGAGAATAATTCATTAAATGTTTTAAAGTAATTGAATTTCAAGTAAATACAAATTCTAATTGTGCTTTTTGTGGGAATGGAATGGTAATTATGATTTTAACCAGTACTCATACCTAATTAGGGCTGCAAATGTGAACTTTTTTTGTTTGTTTGTGTGTTGTTAAAGGGTGGTGAAGATTATCATCTTCATTGTGGTTTCCTCGCTTTTTTCTGTCATAATTCCTACATCGCTGTTTTTCTTTTAATCTTTTGTTTGCAGGTAAATTCTGAATCATACAATGATATCTTTGTGACTCATCCCCAGGATACCCTGATAATGTCGCAGAGACCAAATGTAAGGAAAGTGTCTAAATGTTGTAATTATGATATTAAGTATGAAAGTGAATTGTCCTAAAAAATCAAAAAGTTTTTTGACCTTCACATGTTGCAGAAGTTTAAACATTTATATTTTTCACCAAGGTATTTTTCTTTCAATGTTTGTTTCATAAGATGTGCGACTTTATCAGGGTATCATGGGGACAGATCACATATTTCTATTTGTAATTTTCTCTTACTGTTTCAGCATAACAGTTTAGAACGTATGAGGAGACAGAATTTGCAGCAGAGCTTCCGACAATTAAGCGCTACAGTTGAAGGCCTTGGCATGGATAATCCACTCAACTTAAGAAAGCCAAAACGAGAAATTCTCACGGAAGTAAGAAACTTATGGTGTTTAAAAATAGAATTGAAACAGAATTGTAAAACTGGGGAAAAAATTTATATGTATAATTAAGAATTTTCAGTGCAAAAAAAAAACACTATGTCCTGATTGGCTGTTGAACTCGGGACTTTTGGCTATCACGGCCAATGCTCTACCAACTATCCAGGCTCCCATCGAGACAGTGTGTCAGTCTCACACCTAACCCTTCTCTTTCCATCAGTAAAAAAGGTCAAATCCAGGCCAATCAAATTTAATATAAACACAACAAAAAAAGTAACTACCCCCTTTTTCAAAATACTATAACTCTAAAAAAGAACGGTGATGAGCACGATAATTTGGCAAGGATGTTCCAGCACTAATTGACTAAATTCTGTGAGAAAATGTGGTTGATCCGTCAAGTCATGCATGAGTGAGCACATATTAAAGGCAAAAAGTCACTTTTCAAAAGTCACAAGGGTCA